>CAUYON010154353.1:0-63300 GCA_963573935.1 Arctocebus calabarensis
AAGGAAATGCCATGAAGGATATCTGTAACAGTATGATCAAAATATTTCTGAATGTATATGAATCGTGCCCTGTGATTGCACCAATGTACATAATTATGATTCAATAAAATTATTAAAAAAACAAAACAAAACAAAAAAAAATATTTATGCAAAAGTTAACTCCAGCAAAGATGCGTGGGATGTCAATGATCAACCTGAAAATGGGAGAAATTGGAGCTCTAGAAATAGGAATGGAGAAGAGTTTCCAGTCGCAACAGGTGTAAGAGGTAGACTAAATAGTGTAGGGGACTTACTACAAAGATCTACGAAAACTTTTCCCTCCTGCCTGCTAAAGTAATTTTGAAATATTTTGACTGTCTTCATATGTTATTGCAACGATGCCTGCTTTTTTTGCTGTTTGAAATTGGATTTGCTGAAAAAATAGATTACCTGGCATATTCTTTAAAATTAGCATTTTATTTATTTTTACTTTTAAAATTAATTATTTTTTTTTAGAGACAGGGTCTCACTCTGTCACCAAGGCCTGGAATATAGTGGCATAGTCATCGTTCACTGTTCACATAACCTCAAACTTCCGGGTTCCAGTGATCCTTTTGTCTCTGCTTCCCAAGTAGCTAGGACTATAGGAAAGTGCCACCATACTCCTTGGCTACATTTTTGTTTTAATGTTATTTATTCATTTATTCATTCATTCATTTATTGTAAAGAGAGGTCTCATTATGTTTCCTGGACTGATCTTCAACTCTTGACCACAAACGAGCCTCCAATCTTAGCCTCACAAAATTCCAGCATTATAGAAATGAGCTCCTGAAACTAGACGAAAATTAATATTTTAAAAGAAACTGTTCATTACTATATAATGTATCCAGTAGAATCTAAATTTTATAGCATGTGGATTCCAACCATTATTCATTTAAAATGCGCTGAAAACCCTGTTCTTTTTAATGTGATAAATTTTATCTCATTACTTTTACCTTGAATTTATTCTAATAAAACATTCTGTACTTGAAAGTATTTTATTGGCCACGATACTGTATTTCTTTCTAATTTTGAAATTTATATTGAAATTTTAAAACTCTCTTTAGTTTTGTTGTCCATGAATTTCTTAGTGTTAGATTCTCCTGAGTAAAATAACATTTTGTCTAGTATAAGTGACAGCATTTCTCTGTGGGTGCACCTAAATTTTATGAGCATTCACATTGGTACAAAAATTAGCATTTGAATATTAACCTACAAAGTTGATTTGTATGAAAACTTGCTCTAAACTCATATAATTTTGTTACTAAGATATATGGTATACTGATACAGAGAAATGGAGAAACTGTGTGTTTTTAGACCTCAAAATTTCTTTAGCCAACAAACATTCCATCCTTTAATTTCTGGACCTATTAATTATGAATTAGATTATTGCTTCATTAAAATAAGAAAATCAGTACTCAGTACACATGTGTACACTTAATATTTGTTAAAAACAAGTCCTGGTAAAATCTCACACATGACAAAATGATAGCTACACTCTCTCTATATATATAAAGTAAAATGTTCTTCTAATTAAAAAATAATAGAACATTTTAGATTTGAGTACAATTTTTGTTGTTTTTTTCCTACAGTGTTGCTTTAAGAAGAGATCAGATCTATTGAGTATAGAGTATAAATGTCTTAACACAATAATTAAGTAAGTGAGGTGAGGGATATATTACCAGTACGATGTAAGCATTCCAAATCGTATATGAAATCAGCACACTGTACCTCATAAATGCATTAATGTATACATGATCTACCTCTTTATGATTTAAAAAAGAAGAAGAGGAAGAAGATATGCTACTACTCAATGTTGAAGGAGAGCAATAAACTAATTCACTTGCCATAGCCCTTAAGCTGTTCACAGGGGATGGGATGGAAGCAGTGGCTTCACTGGACACCCCCTGTGAGAGACCAGTGGAGGAAACGAGAACTTTCAAAGCCATTGCTACCTGAAAGTCTCTAGGTTACCTCCTGGGAATTCTCTGCTGTGGGGTGGAAGGAAGAACAGGAAGCCTTTCTATTTGATAACTTGTCCTCCTAGGGTGAGCAGGAAGCTGCTAAAGCCTAAATAAAAACTACAGAGGCAGAGGTATGTCATTTATGGGAGAGTAATTGTAATGAGCTATAGAAACTGGAAAGCCGTGTGTGCCTTTTGAATGGCTGAATTTTATATTGGCATCCCCCTTTTAAAAAATTCATAAAATGATGGGATGTAATCGAAGAATGATATTTGAACAGAATAAATGGAATTCTCTACAGCTGGATATAGACCTTGGGGATTTTGTCTTATTTCATGAATTTAATTTGAGCAGGGAAGAATGTCTGTTCGTAAAATTGACTTAATAAGCATGAATATAGCCTGTGGTAAAAGGTAGGTACATGTAACACAAAATGTAAAACTAGGGATGCAGGAAAGAATGTTTTAATATATACTGAAAATTGAGAACATATTCAAAATATGATAGTATTGGGTTGGATTTCATATATGGTTTTGAACTACATGTGCAAACATGGAAAGTGTAACAGCTGAGAACATTGGAATAGGTGAGTTTAGTGGTAATATTTTATATACTATTCACAAATATTTAATTCCTGCATTCAGTTCTAAACTCATTCTAACCTGAAATGAAACATTAATTCTTTCAAGGTCAATTTTAGCGACATTACCTGTATTTAAATATTTTTATTTAAAAATTTTATTTTTTGTTCCTTGATTATCAGGATTTCTAGTAATAAATCTATTAAACATATTTGAAAGAATATAAATCAAGTCACATTTTTCCTAATTATCACTGGTTTACAGTTTTATGTGTAATTTGTATTTAAATACAGATAATTCATATTGTAATTTTGTAGGTTTGTTTTTACTTAAAAGATGACCTGAGGTACAAAACAATGTGATATTTGGATTTGGAAACTTTTGTTCCGAATACTGACACTTAAACTACACTGGGATTACGTGCAGTTCTCCACCTAAAATGTCTCCAACAAAATTTGATTTCAACAGGAGCACAGGGTTCATTTGGTTTTCAGAGACACTTAGACAAGGATATAGTAGTGATTTTTGAGATAGGAAAAAGATGATTCGAAATTTACTTTACTTATATTAAGTGTCGCATGAATGCAATCTGAAGGTTGAATTTTGAAAACTATCTTTTCCTGGTCAGTACAGTGCTTTAAAGAATTCGTTTGAATTCCAAAAATCATCAAATTAATGGAAATTGGGGATAATAGTTTGGGATTTAAATTGCTGACATCATATTTTAGCACTTCCAGTCATGTTTGTAGATTCTTAGGTGAGATAATTAATATTTCTCAGCCTCTTTTCTTGCACAGAGGAGATAACAGCACTGTTTATTGACACTAAAGTCCGCTTGCATCACCGCGGTGACTGGTTGGGAGAACACAGAAGGTGTCCTGTGACCAGGCCTGTCATATTTGGCAAATGCCATCATTTGTAGGAAATATAAAGTAGAAATATAGGAAAAGTGATATTAAGATGGGCAAGAATAGAATAAATAGGCTGTCGGGGAAGAACAAACCGAGTTATTCGTGGCACCGATGTATGATCAGCTAATGTAAATAAACATATCGCTTGCTTATTTAACTGCAAGACTGTGCCAGACCTTTTGAATAATCTGTAACTATGTAGTAGAAATAAAACCATTGTGGTCCCTCCAGGACAGCCATTCTCAACCTGTGGCCCACGACCCACAGCAACTGTTTTAAAGGCTCACAGCATTAGGAAGGTTGAGAACCCTGCTCTGGGAGCTGTCATCACTTGGGGAAAAGATCATCAAGCAAACCCTCAAAATAAATACATGAAAAAAACCCTAGCACTAAATAAATGCATAAGAATCCCTTTGTTAATACTTACATAGAAATTCTTGATTGCCTCTGAAAATAATAGTTGCATGAGGTTCATTAAGCACTTGTGCTTATTTCTGTAATACAAGAAATACAAGAGTCTGCTCTTTAATTTTTCCTGAAAACAGTTTTATAGAGTTACATACAATGGATTTTGAAATGGAAGCACTACAAACACTGGGAAGGGAATTATGATAGTTCATAAGGAAATTCTCATACTGTTCACTTGTTTACAAATATGTTAAGTAAGAGGTATTAATCATTTAATCAGCACTGTAAAACTAATTTAAAAGGTGGAGATAAAATGAAATCATAAAATTTTGTCAAAGGTGGGAAAAAATTAAAAGGACAGAAGAAAGTGAATGTATTTCATACCTTTAAACATTGCATAGTGAGCAACCTTTGTTCCAGGTGGAAAACATAAAAGTGACCACAAGGAAGTAGCAGAACCAGTAGCAGAAAACCCAGGTACGTTGCCAGGGGCACCCAAGGTTGGTAGTGGCTTTTGACTAAATGCCGTGTGATTTTCTAAGAATATAAGATGGAAAATATATTTCTAGACACAGCCAAATAAACACAACCTGCCTATTTCAAAAGGCAATTTTCAGAACTTTGGAGTCTCTGTCATCCCTGTATTTTGGTATGTCGAGCATTTTCCCCACATCCCCTTTATTAATGAATAATCAGGCCTCACTAGGCTCACAGTGGGCTCATGCAGTAATTAGATTCAGCCTTTTACTGCTTCTGTGTGATTGGAAATTTATGATCAGGTGACTTCAAGCATTAATATATCATTTTATAATGTGACTTAATTAATTTTATAAAGGCAATGGTCAATCCTATCCATGAATTTCCTTTTTCAAGTCACCTTTTCTGCTTCATTTTCCTGAAATGTGTACACCAGTGGCCTCCAACTGAGGCAATTGTCCTCCAGAGAACATTTTATGATACCTGGAGAAATTTTTGTTTTCTCAAATGAGCAGGGTGTGTTTACTGGGTAGAGTCCAGGGATGCTGCTAGATCTCCCATGGTGTCCAGGACAGTTGGAAAACAAAGAAAGATATTTTCACAAATGCCAATAGCAATTCCATCCAGATGTATATATTTGATGTAACCTATGTGCATTGAAAACATGAATATAAATATGCACATAGTATTAGTTACAGCCCCACATTATAGGTAAACCAATGCCAATCAAAAGTAGACTGGACTCTGTACTACTATCAGAGAAGGAAAATTTTTACTGAAATACAGTGAGCAGATGATGGCCACATGTCTGAGCATTGATAGAGTTCTTGGCTACAATATTAGATGAAAGAAGCTAGACACAAAGAAAACAGACTTCTTTTTTTTTCTTTATTTATACATGTATTTTATTATTCTTCATTACATTACTTCCCACCCCCACCCCCCAGTGGTAAGACAGAATTTATTTACAGAAAAGAATACAGAAAACACTTAAGCTCCTGGTAGAGGGAGAGAACTCAAGTGGGGAGAGAGAAGCTCTCTCCGTTTCTCTCCCGGTCTTTCCCCGTCTCCTCCTTTAGGCCTTTAGTCTCAGGGTGTATATAGGTGCATGGGTTCCTTGGCCAGGAAACGAATGAATACAGTCCCTTCCGCCAGGGGCAAGGTGAATGAATGTATCAATGAATGGATACCGTCCATTCATGGAATTGAGGCCTAGGAAATTCACATGAAATTGACCTAGGCATAGGAAATGGGGGTTCCACATTTAGTCCTAAGTGTGAAGTGAAGGACACACCAAGGCACAGGTGTCTCCTCAGCAGTTGTCCAGGCTTTTTGGCAATTGGAGCCTCTGGTGGAGGTTGGAGGTCCCCCTCCTTGCCTGTCTTCCAGCCCGCTGGCTCTTCAGCTGGCTGCCACAGCACCGACACCACCAAGGAGGAGGAGGCAGGTCCACCAGCTCCACTGAGCTGGCTAGGGTTCCAAATGTCCTGCATCAATTCTCTCTCTCCCAGTAGAAACTCTAACTGCTGTTAGGGAAAAGGGGCAAAGACTCGATCTAACTGCTTCCTGCTGAATTGGGAGATGATAGAAGGGGGCAATTAGGGTTTCTCTGGAGGGAGAGTGATACAGGGGTTCATGGACTGGAACCATCTTTATTGCATGTGGCTTGATGACATTTTGGAAAACATAAATCTGATTAGTTGAAGGAAAATTATTATACCTTCCTCTGATGGTTATCCAGAAGATGGAAATAAGTACATGTATAAGTACAGTAGAACCTGGCACATAGTAAACACCCCAAAAAAGATATTGTTGCTATTACACATGCTGCTTTATTGCTATCAATATTTATGTTTCTCTGATTATCTTACTTGCTTCATAGGACAATTCTCTGGATAACAGGAGCAGAGTGAGTGGGAGATGTCTGTGGAATAAGTTAAGAGCTTGCAGGGTGATTTATGCATATAATCGTAATTATTGGAATTGTTAAGGCTGGTCTGCTGTACTGCACACTCCCTTCAAGGGTAAATCAGAACAGATGTCACTTGCAGGAGGAAGGGACAGTTGTCTCCATCTATCCAGGGTTTGCTGGTTAACCACTGCTGCCCATACCTTTCTCGGCTCTGTGCCTGGCAAAACAAGCTCGTTTTCAATGAAGGTAGGAAGTGAACCAAAATCTGGATTTACATGATGTATTGGTGGGGTTTTGTAGTATTCATGAGTTTGTGAGTTTCAGTGAACGCCCTCAAATGCCATTTGGAACAAAACTATGGGGCATGAAATGCAGGAGTGGCTAAGTTAACATGGAGAACTCACTTATGGAGGTAATTTAGTTAATAATCATATGGAAAGGGTCAAGGTTAATGGGATTCATAAGTTGCTTTGCAGCCAGTGTAGTTTGGGGGTGTGAAGGAGACACACACTTACATATACATATTCTTTTTAAATAAATAACCAAATGGAAGTTTGCTTTCCATTATCATTATTAATATTTGCTCTGGTTTTTAAAATCATATTGATGACATAATTTTAAATCATATGGAGGATATAAAAATAATATAAAACAAGTGGAAAGTTGTTGGAGAGAAATCTAGGCTCCTGGTGAAAAGAATTTGAGTTTTAAACTTTGGTAGGCTCTTGTCATTTGTGGCATTTCCACAGTAGTTTTATAAGCAGCTCTCATGTTGCCGTTAGAAACAGGTGCTGTCTCTACAGCTAAGAAGCTAAACGTGTTTGTGTCTGAATGTTGGGGCACTGGTGCGCCTCATCGCTGCTCTGCTCTTTTTCCATTTACTCCTTTGTTTTCTTTCTATTCACAATTAATTTTGCATTGAACACACATGCTTTGATGACAGTGAAATGCTTGTCTTTGACATCAGTGAAAGGATTCATTCTACATTGAACAACACAAGGGGCCTACTTTTTAAAGAAGTTGTTAATTTCCTTCTCAGTTTGATTTCAATAAATGTAAGAAATTTTGAATATTCATTTAGGTTGTATCTACCTAAGGCAAGTGTTTACAGCAGTTTGATGTCGTTTAGAAGAAACCATCCTCCAATGTTTCCCATTTGCCTGTGTTACGTGACATTAAATAAACATCAACCTCTCTCTTATGTTTGCCCCAAGGCAGGTACTAGGGAATCTGGAACAGAACACAAAATATTTTAGATCAGATAACATAAATCTTGAAATGTAGTTCAGGATAAACATCATACCCAATTTCATACACTGCCTTAAATTAAAACAAGCTGAAGGGTGCAGCACCTGTGGCTTAAGGAGTAGGACACCAGCCCTGTATACCAGAGATGGTGGGTTCAAACACGGCCCTGGCCCAAAAAAACTGCAAAAAAAAAAAAAATTAATTAAAATAAAAAATCAGCTGAAATTAAGGAAGATTAATTATTTAGAGTATAAATTACATATGCATTTTATGCAAAATATGTTGGTCAGTTTCTTGGAAGTGTCTTCCCTTAAGGAACATGCAACTAGTAGTGAAAATACTACTTCTACTACTGGCTTGTAGAAAAGCATGGTTGGACTCTTTCATATAAAATAATTCATTGGCCAGGCATGGTGGTTCATACCTTTAATCCTAGCACTCTGGAAGGCTGAGGTGGGAAAATCAATTGCTTGGCCAAGAACAGGACTCCATCTCTACTAAAAATCGAGGGTGAAGCAAGAGGATTGGCCCAAGAGTTTGAGGTTGCTGTGAGCTGTCATGATGCCACAACAGTCTAGCCAGGGTGACAGAGATACTCAGTCTCAAAAAAAAAATAAAAAATAAAATAAAGGAATCCACTCATCTTGGTCTCCCAGAGTGCTAGAATTACAGGTGTGAGCTTCAGACCAGCTTGAGCCAGAGGGAGACCCCCATCTCTAATAATAACCGGGTGTTGTGGCAGGCACTTATAGTCCCAGCTGCTCAGGAGGCTGAGACAAAAGGATCCTTTGTGCCTAAGAGTTTGAGGTTGCTGTGAGGCCATAGCACTCTACCAATGGTGACAAAGTGAGACTGTCTCAAAAAAGAAAAAATACAATAAAATAAAATAATTCATGGGTAAAATATCAATATTAATATTTATGAAACTTATTAAGCATGCACTGAAAAGCTGTAAGTATTTTTCTTATAATATATCATTTAATTCTTAAAACAATATTATAGTATGGCATTTAACAGATGGATGAAGATAATGTTTAATAAATGGCTGTAATGAAATGAAATGAAACAGAGATAGGTTAAATAATTTACCAAAACAGATTTCAAATGAACGCTGTCTGACTCTGATTCCAGTGAAAGGTGTTTGCAGTTTCTGGACTAACAAAGCGATCTTAGGACTAATACAAAAAAAAGAAAATGTAATTTTTTGTAGATGATACTTTTAAAAAAAAAACCTTCCAAGTCAAAATAACAATTTATTACATGAAGAAAATTAAGGCCAGAATAAAATATGGGAAGGAGAAAAATAAAAGGAATTGGAAGAAAGTATGAAGTTGTTAACAACTAAGAAACCTTAATTAGATAAGGAAAAATTAAATGTATGTAAAAGTGTAATTCTTTGTATTTCTGGTGACCCACCCAGTATAATACATTTTCACTAGCAAATGGTGGTATATGTATAGCAAAAAAGATGTGACTGTATAAACAATGGCTTGAGGGGAGATAAAACAATTTTTAAGTTAGACTTATAACAATATTCTAATCATCTGTCAGTTCATTCCGCTAAGATCAGCCAGTATACTGAGAATGTTTTCTATGCAATTTACATACTGAGTCAGTGGTCTTATGCAAATAAGGTATTGTTCATATAAATATAGTTTCTGTGTTTAGCATAGATTTTTCAAGTACACAGAAATTAAGGAAAGAAAAGCCGATTTTAAGTATTCATATGTTCTGGTGGGCCTCTGCCAATTGTGCCTCACTTCTTTGATCACTACCTGTTGAGAGAAATAAAAAAGTCTTTTAGGAATAGAATTAAGGATTTTGGAGCAACCAGATTCAATTTGAATTCTAAAATCCATTTTAAACTAGCAAAATCTTAGAGACCATACTTTGCAAGATGTTTTCAATGATTATATTGGTTTTTATTAAGTGGTAACTTAATTTTGTAGACTAATTTTTATTGGGTTTGATGACTGAGTTCACCCTAAAGTTTAGAGTGAAACAATTAGTTACAATACAGGAACTGACCATTGGCTTATCTAGTGAAGTGGAGGATTTTTTCAAAACCCCTTGATAAGGAGAGATTTTTCTTTACAGAACAATATCACTGTTGTTGGGGTTGAAGAGTAGAGCTCTGACGGGCATTTCATTGCATTTCTGTTGGACCTGTTTGTTCTGAAGGATGATACTCAGCAATGTGAACTCGAGGGAAACATTTTTGCATCTTCTTTTCACTGAAAACATGTTGGTCTATACTAACGACCATGAGATAATCAGTTACACTTGTGAATTGTTTTCTTCTTTTTGCTGCCAATTAATATTTTCCTTCTTTTCAGAAAATGATTTCAAAATCTAGCAATTTTTAAGTCAAGATGAAAGGTTTAAATTATAAGATTTAACCAGAAATATGTTCTTAGATCTCAGATTCATTACATATTGGAAGGCTAGGAGAATTTCAGGAAGGATTTATATATAACCCTCCTTTTCTCCAAATAGCTTAGCAATAAACATGATTTGCCCAGATCCCTGCCAGCTTAAGTTACTTCAACTCTCAGTAAGTATGAGCTGGGATGGAAAAGAAAACTGAGCTACCATGTCACAACACCGTTGATGGAGAATGGAGGTGGGAGAACCAGTAGGGAGGAAAGTGGTAGTAAAAATTGCTTAGCAATTGCATGGATCAAAAGTATTACACGACAGGATAATCGATTGTATAAAGTCTTGAGAATGTGGGGGTCCCTGTGTAGGATGGGAAAAAAAAGCCTGCAAATGACAGCATCTCCTGGTTCCAGAGGGCACGTAACAACAGGCTCACTAGGTGATTTTGCAGTCAGCCTCACCATCTGCTCTGCATTTTAGGGAAGGAAGATGCAAGTGAACTCTTCATCATCCTTCTAAGATGTGAAGAAAACAGTTTCAGCTGTGAATATGCATTGCTCACACATGCTGTTTTAAAAGGAAAAATGTGTGAATGGAGAAAAACTTTATGAAATTCATAGATTTCATGAGAGCATTAAGACTATACTACCGTATATTTTAGAACAAGTGGTCTATGCTTCTGTGTAAACTTTGAGCTTGTTCCATTTGGTTCTTTAAAGAGTACTCGTAACTATTTTTCCTTCTAAATAGACATATCCTGTGAGCAGGCATCTTTCATTTCAGCAGATTGCCTAGAAGCTGGTGGATAGTTAATTTCATAATTAGCAGGAATAATAGATAATGTGTTTATTTTCCTAACTTCTCATCCTAAATTACTATATGTTTAAGGCAATATTGTGAGATTGAGATTAATTAGTTTTATTATTGGCTTTTTCTCATACATTTTACACACACACACACACGAATGTTTAGATTGTGATCTTGGGGTAGAAGTTAGTACTATTTGAAGATATCGTTTTAAAATGTCTCTAATTAAAAGTTTTAGACATTGAGAGGAATTAATCTATTAATTCTGAATTTTTTAGGATTCCCTCTTAACTAAAGAAAATTTGAAAAGTAGAGCCAATCTTCTACCCTAGACAAATAAACACAATGAAAGAAAACAATTGCCCAGGTCATAAATTTTGTTATAACTGTTCCATAGCAGAGAACCAATTCAAATAGATTCTTTTTCCTTTTCAATGGATTTTTTATGTAGCATTACCAAACATTTGCTTCCAAGGTACAAACTATATAAGATGCCAATGGTAAGAAGTAAAGCTAAGTATCAAATTTCCTGGACTGTAATGCCTTCTAGGTTAACTCAGTATTTCCTAAGATTTGCTGACACATATATACGTTTAGGCCTTGAACCAGGAGTGCTACACTCGCATGCCTGCAGCAGGAAGGCAGGGGCCGTGCTGAAGCAGATACATCCCTGGGGATGGTACTTCGGCTGCTTGCCCTTCTGAAGGCCATGCATTGCTTACTCTGAGCCTGCTTATAAATACCACAAAGAATGCTGACCTTCTGCTGAAAGGTCTTCTATATTTTTAAGAGAAGCTTAAAATCAAGTTTTTAACATAAATTTTAGAAATATTTAGGTGTTGCTTAATTTTTTTTTTTAAATAAAAAATCATGCATGGGCAAACAAATAAAAGATTTTCAAGGTTCTTATCTATCCAGTAGGCAGTTGTTTACATTAAGTGATCAACAATGGCATGAGTGGTCCATGGTAGAGGGCACGCAGAGAGTTCTGTTATTTGGACTATAACCCGTGTCACAGAAGAATTTTGTGATTTTGAGTCCGTCAATCTTCATATCAAAATTTTTTGATAGTTATCTTTTTAATTTCTTGAAAACTTTGATTATTAACAACACAGTTCATCAAAATCTCTTTGCTTCTTAGAAAGCCAAGGGAAATACAATTTTCAATGTATTCTTTTTGCCCTCAAAGTATTTCTTAGGGGCAATTTCCATTGCTGTTGATGTTGCAGTGAACAAAGTGTAACTCCTAGGAAGGAAAACAGTGTCCAGGATTATCAGTCATTTGAATACTTGGTTCCTTTGCTGAAGTTCACCTGATGCTAGGCACTCTGGGTGACCTCATTCCAGTAACAAGATGTGGCCTCATGGGAAAGAAAGAGAAAATCCAGCGTGTACTAGGCTTGACTGTGCCATTTGAAATAGACCTTAAAGGATCTGTAGGCTCTAGGAAGCAGAGATGCTATTTATAGAGGACAAGCCCAGAAGCCCAGGTAGGCGCAGCTGGGGGTAGGGCAGGCGGTGGAACTCAGTGTGTCTGAAACATAGGAGTTCAAACAGGAGGGAAGAAAGTGGAAGACAAGATTAAGAGACATGTTCATGTCTAGAGGTCCTTGTATTACAGCCTTCAGTAGGATTTTCGTAAGTACAGTCCGCTTAATACAGTTGTTTTAGTACCAGGAAGCCCCACCCAGCCTTTCTTATAGATAAACTTCTTTTTTTAATTAAATCATAGCTGTGTACATTAATGCAATCATGGGGTACAATGTGCTAGTTTTATATACAATTTGAAATATTTTTATCGAAATGGTTAACATAGCTTTCATGGCATTTTCTTATTATGTTCAGACATTTATATTCTGCATTTAGTAAGTTTCACCAGTACCCTTCTAAGATGCACTGTGGGAGATGGGAGAAGATATTTGCAGGTTATGTCTCTGACAAAGGTTTAATAACTAGAATCTACAGAGAACTCAAGTGTAGTAGCAAGAAAAGAACAAGTGATCCCATCTCAGGGTGGGAAAAGGACTTGAAGAGAAACTTCTCTGAAGAAGACAGGCGCACAGCCTACAGACACATGAAAAAAATGCTCATCATCCTTAATCATCAGAGAAATGCAAATCAAAACTACTTTGAGATATCATCTAACTCCAGTAAGATTAGCCCAATCACAAAATCCCCAAAACCAGAGATATTGGCTTGGATGTGAATAAAAGGGAACACTTCTACATTGCTGGTGGGAATGCAAACTAATACGTTCCTTTTGGAAAGATGTTTGGAGAATACTTAGAGATCTAAAAATAGACCTATCATTCAATCCTATAATTCCTCTACTAGGTATATATCCAGAAGACCAAAAATCACATTATAATGAAGATATTTGTACCATAATGTTTTTTGCAGCCCAATTCATAATTGCTAAGTCATGGAGGAAGACCAAATGCCCATCAACCCATGAATGGATTAATAAATTGTGGTATATGTATACCATGGAATATTATGCAGCCTTAAAGAAAGATGGAGACTTTACCTCTTTCATGTTTACATGGATGGAGCTGGAACATATTCTTATTAGAAAAGTATCTCAAGAATGGAAGAAAAAGTATCCAATGTACTTGGCCCTACTATGAAACTAATTTATAGCTTTCATATGAAAGCTATAATCCAATTATAGCACAAGAATATGGGGAAAGGGGATAGGGAGGGGAGGAGGGAGGATGAGTGGAGGGAGGGTAATTGGTGGGACCACACCTATGGTGCATCTTAGAAGGCTACAAGTGAAACCTACTAAATGTAGAATATAAATGTCTTAACACAGTAACTAAGAAAATGCCATGAAGGCTATGTTAACCAGTTTGATGAAAATATTTCAGATTGTATATAAAACCAGCACGTTGTACCTCATGATTGCATTAATGTACACAGCTATGATTTAATAAAAATAAATAAATATAATTGTCTGCAATATCTCATTGACTTATTTTATGTCTGATAGGGTAAATGGCAGAGACAAAGGTGAGTTGGTAATATTATCTTTGTTGGGGTTTGGGGGTCAGCTGTTAAGTTCCAGGATCATATGACTGAAAGTTTGTTGGTCATGTCCCTGGGAAATAGGACTCAGTTTTTGTTAATTCCATATATCTTTCTTCTTGCTCTCCTGCTCCTCCCAACACACCTACTCCTACATATTCATAGCTCCTGTCAAGGGCCACATCATTTGCTCTGAAGAGCAAGGATTGGTCTTGTAAATGTACTTTCCCAAGACTCCAGGGATATATTTGCCTAAAAAATATTCCTTCCAAACTTAGTTTGGAATGAAAACTGGCAATGCTAAGTGGAAGATGAAGGGATGAATCAGAGGACAATGAATTGCCTTTCCACCCTGAAGAAGATGAGCTCATTCTTCTCATTTTAACATCACCATGTTGGTCACAGTCAGACTAGGGAGGAAACAGGCTGAGTAGAACACAATAGCCCAAGGCCTGCAACAACACTCCCAGGCTCTCAAGAAGTGAAAGTGTTTTCACTTCTTTTCCAGAATAGGGAAATTTCTGGTTCCTGTGACTTCATTCTGTCTTGTCCTCTCTCCCAGCATTGCGGTGCTTACCCTCCGGAGCCTGATAGGACAAGGATGGCTGGGTAGCAAGTTTGTGCAGTAATATAGGAAAATACAGTTGAAAGAGGCTACCAAAGGTTTTTTGAATTTAAATCTTATGAACTTCTTATGGCCTCTCCCTCTAAGAGCCTTCTAAATTCCCGAACTCTGTGGGAAAACTTGTGTTTGGTCCCCCAGAATTGCTAATATCATCTAACTCTGGGACACAATTGCTCAGGGTTTGACTCTGGCATGGAATCTGGTAGACATCTCAGCAGTTTGCTTTCCCCTGGTTTATGGACAACAGTTAGTCACACAAGATCTATTGAGAACTTGCCAACATCAGCCGGCTGGCAGCACAGTTCATTCTAGAACCTTATTTTTTGGCTCCTAATCTGATACAGTTTTATGAAAAGATAATGGTTTTACATGCATCAGTTCTTTCTTTAAAAAATGTATTCATGAGGATAAAAATATTTAAAAATTCCACTTCAACAGACATAGTACCACGAGGCCAATTCATATGATGTTGAGTAAGAATTATGTTCTGGAAGATACAGCTCTACGACATATGTTGGCTTACATTATTCCCTCTCTACTTCCACTTCACATTATTATAATACTTAATAGCCACAGTGTGAGAAGTAAAGTTGTCTTTTAAAACTTTAAAAACAGGAATCCATGAGGAATGTCCTGTAACTTGGCTGCTCTGGCAGCATCACACCTACTAAATGGGTAATTTGGCATATAGGTTATGTTTATTTTATAAAAGAATGGAGCAGTTTAGACTCAGTTGCTCAGCATGTGGGTATATATGGTTTACATTTTAAAATCTGTGAGCAGAGAAGTTGTTCTCAGGTTATTGCTTCACACAGTTGGACAAATAAAAATCAGAAGAGCCTCTTTTTTGGTCCATACTCTTAGTAGATATGAAGATTGTCTTGTTACTTGCTAATATCAATGAAGTCATTTGAGTTGTGCTCCCGCGAAATATATCCAAGTCTTAACCCCTGACATCTGTGAGCATTACTTTATTTGGAAATATGGATTTGATAGACATAGTTAAGGATTTTGAGATGAGACTGTCCTACACTTAGGGTGAGCCCTAAATCCAATGACTGGAGTCCCTTATAGGAGAAAGGAAAGGGAGCTCTGAGACACATAGACACAGATGTATAGGAGGAAAGTGACGTGCAGATGGAGGTTGAGAAGGGAGTGATATGTCTATATGCCCAGGGTAGCTCGAGCCACCAGGAGACAGGCATGAGATGGATCTTCCCTCAAATGTTCCAGAAGGAATCAATTCCAAAAGTCCAACTTTATTTTGGACTTCTAGTCTCCTGAACTATGAGAAATTTAGTTTCTTTTGTTTTGTACCACCAAGTCCGTGGTAATTCACCCTGGGAAATTAGCCCTAGGAAATGATTACACACAGATAACATTTAATGTCTCTGTTCCTGTTGGTTTTCAGCTCTACCTTGCCTTTCTTTGCCTGTGTCTACTCCAAAAGAAAACTCTTCCATTCATTTTTCAGTAAGTATTTACTGAGGACATTGTTTTATGTCTTCAAAATAAGTTGACCAGTCCAGCTTTGAGGGCTCTATAATCCAGGGCCCTTACCAGGGCTTCCCCAAAGCTCTCACCTAGTAGTTTGGCTTTAGGTGGGTCTAATGAGGGACCCTGCTCTAGCTGTCCTCCTCTGGGCCTGCTGCAGACACCCCTTCCCTTGGTGAGCACTTATAGTAATGGAGGCCTGGTTGACTTTAACTGGAAAGGCTCCAAGTAGGGCCTAAGTATAGCTGACTATGGATACAGAACTAGTCTCTACAAATAAATATTATGTGTGTTTTTTATAGAGGACAAGGAAAGATTAACTTGCAACATCAGTAAAGCAGAGGCTTGTGGGGCTATGGACTCCCTTTAACCTCTCGGATTCTGAGTTTTGGCACCATCTCGCATATCCCTGTCTGCAAATGATCTGAGACCTGATTCTACCTGCTGAGGCTTTATGGAGTGCTCAGGTCCTTACGTTCTCTCTCCAGGTCCCCCTGGTGATGCAGGCATAGACCCTGATTCTCAGGTCCATTTGATAAGGTTGGTACACAGTGAAAGGCAACAGACATCCCTTGACCAAAGCCCTTGACCAGAGAGGACTGGGGCTGTCCTCTACCTTAGCAACAAAACTTTCTTTGGGATCAAGCTACAATCCCTGAATACCTATTGGAGCAAATGGCATACTCAGTTCACATTAAGGCTTGTCCTAGTTGATTTATCATAGGGAAAACTTTTTAAAATTACCATCTGCCTCTCCTCCCAGCATACTCTGTCCTTTTTCCTGCTTTATTTTCTGCCACAGCATTCTCATCAGAGCACAGATTACACAAGTGATTATTTGTGTATTATCCATCTTCTCTAGATCAAACCTCAATACCTCGAAGGCAAAGAGTTTTCTTTGCTTTGTTAATTGCTCTTATTCCCAATATCCAGAGCAGTTCCTGGTACACAAACAGCAATTAATAAATATATGTTAAGTTAATGATAAGAATGAAAGGGTCATAACACTATTAAAGGCCAACCTTCTTCTGCAGGAAGTGAGGAGCCGGGGAGACATCCCAGTGTATACAGAAGACCTATAGAGGAACTAAGGCTGGGAGACAGAGGGAAACAGAATAGCAACTGTCAGCAGGTGGTATGCTTGGCATCTGGGCAACTGTGGCCAACGGGTACATGATGCTTCAGGATAACAAGCAAAAGGCAGAAACATTTTCTGGGCTGGGCTGAAGCCCATGCCACCTGCTTTCCAGTTTTTAACCTTATTGTCTTCATTTGCCACCCACCCCCACCAAGGCCAAGCGATGCCACCATGAGGAGGGCCCATGTGTCAAGCAGCCAGAGAGATCCTGGGGCCAGGGGCATGGCTACAATGTGCGCACTGAGCTGAGCTCAACTGCCACATCCCTGTGGCACAGCAGGGTCAACACAGACACACCAAAAGTCTGTCACACTATGGTGTTTGCTTGCTAAATACCATTTTATATCATAACCCTGCATGATTAAGAAGTGGTGTCATAAAGGTGTCTGATAGAGTTTCTGCCTTGGCATGGATGGTTAGGCCTGGCACGAGTTATTTAAAACCCAATCAAACCCTGTCACCTTTTGTGGTGTTTGAAATTCAGCCTACTTGTTCCTCATCTCAGGGACTGAAAAGCTAACACATCTCTCAGCTGTTGACCACAGTGAAACCTAATGTGTAACACCAAAGTCATGCAAGTGAATTTCCCCAGCACCCCTTCAGGTGTGTTTTCCTTAAACCAGCCTGTCCACAGCCACCGCAAGAGAGTTGCAGGACAATACTCAGGACCTCAGCATAGGACAGTCAGCATCCACAGGGTCCCCTTCTCTCTCCCTCCCTATCTCCTGCTCCTGCCCCTGTTTGGGTTCTTTGGACTTTCTATCAGTTTCCCCGTCACCACCCCAATCCACCTGTGAGTAATAATGTTTTATTTTATGCTTGTCGGTCTTATTTCCTCATTTTGTCTCACCTGATCTAACACCTGAACTGAACCTTCCTTCCCAGCCGGGGGTCTCCTGGAGAATATCTCAACTTATTATAGGCACTCTCAAGAAAGACCTCAAGACCAAATAAATTAATTGAAACTCACAACATGCAGTCGAATATTGCTCAGTGTTTTCTGTAGCTGGAGCAGACAGCCATACCACTTTATGCATTACATAAAGATTTTAATTGTTTCAAAGTTATAATGTTATGAAACAGAAAGAGTTCTACTTCTTAGCTATTTGGAAAATTTTCTTACTAGAATGACTTCTTCCCTAATAAGTGTAAATAACAAAGATTAGCCCTGAAGTGTCCTTCCTTTCCCCCTGCCTCAGCAGTATCTTTAAATGCAATATACTTATGCTATATGTACAAGGATAAATATGTTTCCCACCAGACTGTGGGTGGAGGGGGGGGGTTGTGCCTCATTATAGGGTGTATTTTATGGGGGAGAAGTAAATCAGAGGCATATATTAGTAAGTGCCCCAGGGGCACACCCATGGCAATGACCTTTAAAGGGCAGTATTAAGTTACGTGACAGCATAACCAGCAAGTGAATGATCTTACTATGAAAGGTCACCTGCAACTAGAACAATATTTCCTATTTTGGCACATCATCTGGTACCTTTTGACACATTTCTCTTCCTCAGGATATGATGCCTGTGAAATAGACCAGATGCATTTTTTCTGTTTTGTAATGAATGTGCCCAATTTGGACTCACTGTAATACTGATGTCTAGAAGCAGTTCTTGCTATTTTTTTTGCTGTTTTTACTGCTGGATATCTAAAAAGTAGCATTTGCATTTATTCTAGATTATTTGGAGATATCACAGAATTTTAGGTTGTTTAGAATTGAGAGGGGCCTCTGTCTGAAGCAAATCTCAGTTCAATTCAGTCCCATTAAAAAGGAAGACACCAAGCTGGAAAGCGGTGGAGACACTTGCTAGAGGTTATACAACAAAGAAAGAGCAGAATCCCAGTGTCCCAGTCCCCAGCCTGCTGTGGCTTTCACATTAATACAATGTTTGCAGGTTTGTCAGCAAACAGTGGGAAGAACAAATGAACAGTACCTACGTTGAAATTCCCACAATATTCCTTAATTAGGTGTCTTTCTTCAATAAGCCAAAGATCTCATTTCCCCCCCTATTTTATCTCTTTCCCAATAGACACCAAAGACCTATACTTTGTTCTCTGAGCGAGTGCTGTGTCTGGTAGGCCACCACTTCTGTGTGCTAGCCTGATCTCGGGACTTCACGCTCACGATCTCTCCCCATTGTTCTGGTGTGTTAGCCCATGACCACAGCTTGCCACGTCTCCTCTCTGCAGAGTTCACTGACGCTTCTCAAGCTTCCATTTTGTGCCAGGATTTTATCCACACTGTTGGGCAGGAGGAAGTTATCTGAGGCAAGCCCGTAAGCCATCAAGCGACTCTGTGCTTGGTCAAAGATACAAAGTTAAACTGAGTGATCTGTCAGGGTGATTTGTGTTTTGCTTGTCATTTTCCTCATTGGAAATGTAAAAATTGATGAATTTCATTCTTCTTTATTGTGTCGTTTAAAACGCTGATTTTGCATCAGCACTGTGATTATGCTACAGAAATCAATGAAAAGCACATCAGCCCCCCGATGGTTACCCAGATAATAGTCAATAGGCAAACCCACTCCCTTTCCTCAGTCAGCACATTCTGCCTGAGTGTTTCCTGTGAATACTGAAGTGAAGAGAAAATAATCTCTGCGGCTATTAAGCCACCTGTATGTTCATCTGGTGCAGGTGTGCTGTGATTTCCTTCTCTAAGATTTGGCAACACCATAATTTTACTCCTGACCCCAGCACATGTACACGTATACACACACACACAATCTTTATTCTATAAGATCTGACATGGCTCTATTCTCACTTCAAGAAGAAAGAGATAGGACTTTGGAAGGAAGACACTAATTTAAGTATTTACCTACTTTAAAGTATTGCCATTCAAATTGTTTACCAAGAAAAGCAAAATATCCCACAATGACTGCTCATGACAAACTGCACAAACTGCATTTTGTGAGGTATCTAAGTACATCAAGCTGACATTCATGGGCCCTTGGACCCATGGTTGAACCGACTTGTCCATGAATCAGGTTCAAGGTGGTCATCTGGGGTTCCCTGGCTTTCCCTCCCACAATAACCTGGAAACACACTCCCTGTTGTGTCCCCTCTTCCCTGAAATATTTTGAGATGCCCACATTTGCTTGGGGCTACCTACCAGTTTTGTGCTTAAGTTTGCCTCCTTATAAAACAAATAACCCTTGCCTTGCCCCATTCCACTAACTTGCTAAATATAATGATAAAATCGGGAAACAGAAAAGTGCATTTAGCATTCCATAAGAAAGAGACTAATTTTAATGCTATTATACAAGAAAATAGTACATCGAGACAGTTTTCTGCGTCTTTATGTAAAATCAAAATGAAAGATAGATGTGGAGGATTTCCCTGGAAAACATTTAGAACTCAGGCAAAGTATTTCTTTCAAGTGTTTGATTTAAGAATGCCAAAAAACACTATGTTCATCGAACTGCATACTTCTGCGCTATAGATCACTTCATCATTGCATATTTTTGACATGCAAATTTCTATGAAACTTAAGATGCAAACATTCTTCTCATTGACTGCCATGGGCTTTTGTACAACACAGATAAATACACAGTAAAAATTGCAATTCAAAGAGAGGAACGTTCTTATCAGAAAGAATAGACTGGCAATGTGTTCCCTTGCTCTGCAGCACAACAAAAATGTTTTTGACACTCTGCAAGTTAAATGTGAATTTATTAATTTTTGCCATTTCTTGTTCAGAAGTACATGGCATTAAAGACAGAAGTGCATTTGTCAATGCAATTTAAACATCCCACATATTAATTTCTGGAATGTTCCTTTGCAACTCAACTATGCAACTGGAGAATGACTCTCAGGGATAGTATTTTTAGGCAAAGCATGAGTTTGGATCTACTGGACTGAGTTTCTCAGAAGAAGACAAAAATTGTATCTCTAGAAAAATAATTTGGTAAAGCAACAATGCAAGGTGTGTGTGCTGAAATGTGTGTTTGAGGGAGACAATTGAATAAGGAGGGATATTCTTTTTTTATCTGAGAAATAAAAAAACTATCAGATCCTATTTATATCATAAGCAACCCAGAGTCTATGCCATCAGCATCATTTTCACCCTCACATCATATTTTAAAGGGGTAAAGCAAAATAGGTGCGTTATGAATATACTCTATCTCACAAAGAAAACAACTTCATACCAGGAAGGTCTATACTTTTCTTCAAATCCTCTCCTTGGAATGTTCTGTAATTCCTATCACAGTAAGTGGCAATGCGACCTTAGATCAGAGATTCCTTAAGAGGACTGATACCTCCTGTGGTCGTTAATATTAGATGTCAACTTGCCTGATTTGGGGGAGAGCTTGGTGGCTGGTGTTTCTGGGGGTGTGTGTGTGAGGGTGTCTCCAGAGAAGACGGACTTGTGAGTCAGTGGCCTGACAGAGGAACACCCATCTTCGTGCTGAACAGGCTCCATCTAACCAACTGCACGCAGGACTAGAAGGAGGCAGGTGGAGAAGGGAAGCAGAACTGCTCCTATCCTTGGACATCAGCCTCCAGCTTCTCTGGTCTTTGGTCTCTGGGACTTGAATCAGTGGCCTCCTGGAGATCCTTTGGCCTCAGACTGGGGATTGAACTGTGGGGTCTTTGATTTTGTGGCTTTCAGACTTGGACTGAGTGAGCTTTGCTACTGTAACTGACCCCAGGAACAAATTTTAATGGCCTCTATCTGTATTTTTTATAATCATCTACCTTCATTAACTACTTGACCTTTAAATTTTTTTCCAGAAATAGTGGATTATTTGCAAGACAAAGGAGCTGAGATTCAGAAGGCCCTGGCAGACTTCTGATGCCATCCCCACAAGCTGCCCCTGGGCACACAGCCCCTTGCCACTAACACCGCAACCTGCCCCAAGGCACAAGGCCCCTCCTTTCAAAGCCCATGATATCATTAGTCAGAGAGACTGGTTTGAAGCAGCTTCTCCCATTCTTCCAGCAAAACATCCTTGGTATTAGAAAAATTCCTTTCTTCCTTAGCAATCCTCGTTGCCTCAAGAATTGGATCTTCTGTGATAACTAGATGTAGACTGAAACCCTACTGTGTTTTGGACAACACTGTCACCTCCCCTGGGAGCCACACTACTGGCTTCTGTCCTTCCTTCCCCAGCTGGCCCTGCATCTTTGTAATCATGTTAGAAAATTCTCCTTAATTCCCTTTCATACATGTATATACATGACTCAAATCATGTTTGACTTCTATAATTACAAGAGATGCAAGATATACAAGATAGCAAATGTTATGGGTATATATTGACTATTACAATTTTAATATAGTGTTTCCTTTCCTATGTGAACTAACATAAAATCTTAAGCTGCTCCTCCCCCAGACGCTGACTGATTGAGTCCCCTCTTGGCCAACAGGATCCCCTAAAACTGAGTTGCTAGCCATGAGAAAGGAGATCAGACATGCCTCATCATATCACCCTCCCTCCTTAGAGATGTTCTTTGTGACTAATTACCAGGCCTAAGGCCATGCAAGACTTACCTGCCAGTCCCCAATATACACAACGAACCACTTGAGTATTGCATATGTCCAAAAGTTTGTCTCAGATTAACAGACCCTTATGTTAGTGTTTGTTTTTACTGGCCTATTAGAGAAGGAGCCTGACTATTTCAACCAATTCTCAACTGAAGAAACTTTAAGTCCACCCATACTCTGTGGGCCCCTCCTTTGAGATGTCCCACCTTTCTGGGCCAAACCAATGTAGGCCTTCCTTGTGTGATTTATGACTTACCTGTAATTCCTGTCTCATGTAAAGATACATAACCAGACTGTAACTTCACCACTGGAAGGCCACTTCTCAAGGTTTCTTGACTGTGACTCTAGGTCATGGTCCTGAAATCTGGCTCAGAATAAATTTAAATTATTACTCTTTAAATTATTGTACAGAATATGTCTTCTTTTTTATTTCTCTTTAAATTATTGGACAGAGTATGGCTTCTTTTCTGAAGATATCCGTTAGGTCTCAGGTAAAAATGAGGAACTTAGTGGGAAGTGGAACAAAGGTCACCATTGTTAAACACTTTAGCAATGCTTAATCTGGTGCTTTGTGTCCATGCCCTAGGGCTTATGGAAGACCAGACTTAAGAGTATTGATCTTGGATATTTGGAAGATCAAATTCTTCCAAATTTGGAAGAAACTTCTAAGCAGCAGAGCATTGAAGAAGTGCATGGCTGCTTTTAACCCCTTATGATCAGATATGGAAGCAAAGAAATGATCTAAAGGTAGAATTTATAATTAGAAAGAAAACAGAGCATAAAAAATAAAAATTTGGAAAATTCACAGCCTGAGTTAGAAGGAAAGAGCCATTTTTCAGGAAAGGAATCCAAGGGTACTTGGAAGCAGCCAATTCCTAGAGAGATTAGCATGATTAAAAGGGAGTCAAGCCCTCACTGGCTGCCAACAATCTGCCTAGCCATGCGCATGCCCTGCTGCTACCCTGCAGAAATGCTCCGATTACCAACAGTTCTTCACCAGATAAGACCAGTGTCCAGAGCACTGGCTCCCATCTCACTTGGGCTTATGCCAAAGATAAAAGTTGATGCAGATGCCTGAACCTTAATGCTTCCAGGTGTAGAGCTTTTAGCTAATGCAAAGGGTCCAAAGGGAAGAACAGTTCTTCACCAGATAAGACCAGTGTCCAGAGCAATGGCTCCCCATCTCACTTGAGCTTATGCCAAAGTAAAATTTGGTGCAGGTGGCCAAACTTTAGTGCTTCAAGATGTAGACCTTTTAGTTGATCAATGGGCCAAAGGGAAGAACAGAGATTATTGAACAGAGCTGGGGAAGACCCAAAGTATCAAAAGATAGTGTGACTGTTGCAAAGTCAATTGACTTAAAGGATAAATACAAAAATATTGGAGTTCAACTTGTTCAAGAGGTTGCTAGTAACACAAATGAAGAGGCTGGGGATGGTATCCCCACTGCCACTGTGTTGGCTCAGTCGGTTGCCAAGCACGGCTTCAAAAAGATTAGCAAAGGTGCTAATCCAGTGAAATCAGGAGACGTGTGATGTTAGCTGTTGATGTTGTCATTGCTGAACTGAAGAAGCAGTCTAAATCTGTGACAACCCTGAAGAAATCTCTCAGGTTGCTACAATTTCTGCAAATGGAGATAAAGAAATTGGCAGCATCATTTCTGATGCAATGTAAAAGGTTGGAAAAAAAGGTGTCATCACAGTAAAGGACAGAAAAATCCTGAATGATGAATTAGAAATTATTGAAGGCATAAAGTTTGATAGAGGCTATATTTCTCCACACTTTATTAACACATCAATAGGTCAGAAGTGTGAATTTCAGAATGCCTATATTCTATTGAGTGAAAAAAAAATTTTCTAGTGTTCAGTCGATTGTACCTGCTCTTCAAATCGCCAATGCTCATCATAAAGCCATTGGTCATAATTGCTGAAGATGTTGATGGAGAAGCTCTAAGCACAGTTGTTTTGAATAAGCTAAAAGTTGGTCTTAAAAATGTAGCAGTTGAAGCTCCAGGTTTTGGTGATAATAGAAAGAACCAGGGGAAGCTCCTGTGGCTCAAAGGAGTAGGGCATCGGCCCCATATGCCAGAGGTGGTGGGTTCAAACCCAGCCCCAGCCAAAAACTGCAAAAAAAAAAGAAAAGAAAGAAAGAACCAGCTTAAAGACACAGCTATTGCTACTGGTGATGCAGTGTTTGGAGAGAAGGGGTTAACCTTATCTTGAAGATGTTGAGCCTCATGACTTCAGAAAAATTGGAGAGATCATTGTGACCAAAGAAGATACCAAGGTCTTGAAAGGAAAAAGGTGACAAGGCTCAAATTGAAAAACATATTCAAGCAATCATTGAACAGCTAGAGATTACAACTAGTCAATATGAAAAGGAAAAATTGAATGAACATCTGGCAAAATTTTCAGATGGAGTAGCTGTGCTGAAGGTAGGTGGAACAATTGATGTTAAAGTAAATGACCAGAAAGACAGAGTTACAGATGACTTAATGATACAAGAGCCACTGTTGAAAAAAGCATTGCTCTGGGAGGGGGTTGTGATCTGCTTCAGTGCATTCCAGCCCTGGACTCATTAACTCCAGCTATTGAAGATCGAAAAAAGAAAAAAAAAACTGGTATAGAAATTATTAAAAGAACACTCAAAATTCCTGCAATGACCATTGCTAAGAATGCAGGTGTTGAAGGATCTTTCGTAGTTGAGAAAAAATGCAAAGTTCCTCAGAAGTTGGTTATGATGCTATGATTGAAGATTTTGTCAGTATGGTGGAAAAAGGAATCATTGATCCCACAAAGGTTGTAAGAACTGCTTTACTGGATGCTGTGGGGGTGGCTTCTCTGTTAAAGCAGAAGTTACAGTCAGGACCGTGGAATGGGTGCAATGGGTGGTATGAGAAGTGGTATGTGAGGCGGTATGGGAGGTGGCATGTTCTAATTCCTAGAATAGTGCTTTACTGCTAATGAATTGTGACAGGAAGCTCAAAGCAGTGTTCCTTATGCAGAACTTCAGAGAAGGTAGTTGAAGAAAGTGAAGAAAAGGCTGGCCGATGTTTAAGAAAATCACTATAAGCATCGGTTCCTGGTTTCTGTTGACAAATAGGATGGTTTACTGCTGTCATCCATTGGCCATGCCTACAGATAATTTATTTTGTATTTTTGAATAAAAAGACATTTGTACATTCCTGGAAAAAAAAAAAAGGGAGTCAACTATTGATGGAACAATGAGGAAAAGAATCTTGAAAGTATTTCAAAAATCTTAGAGGGTGCCAATTCTATAACTCCAGAAGGCTTAAAGGATGAAATGGCTGCAGGAGTGAGGCCTAGGTATCCACACTGTGTGCTGCCTGGGCGCTGTTCCCTGCCTCACAGCAGCTCCAACTCTAGCCAGTGCTGAAAGGATTTCAGCTATAGCTTAGGCAGCTGCTCCAAAGGTGCAAGCCCTAAGCCTTAGGGGTTTCCACATGGTGTGAGTCTTCAGGCAACAGAACACAAGATCTCAGAAGATTTACGGAAAGCCAGGGTGCCTGGGCAGAAACCTGCTACAAGAGTGGAGCCACCACAGACATTCCCTCACTAGGGTAGCACCTAGTGAGGCTGTGGGAGCAGGTCCTTCTGACTCTCCCAGCTTGTAGAACTACCCGTAGCATGCAACCTCTACCTGGAATGTTGCAGGCATTTTATTCCAACTCCTCAGAGCAGCCATCTGGATGGCCCTTGGCCTTGAGAACCCACCCTGCATACGTAAGCCCAGGATGTGGGATATGGAGTAAAAGATTATTTTGGAGCATTAAGATTTAATGTCTCCTGCTGAGTTTCAGACTTGTATGGGCCCTATTGCAAACCTCCTTTTTTTTTTTTGGTGCCAATTTCTCCTTTTTTGGACTGAAATATTTATCCAATGCCTGTACCACCATTGTACCTTGAAAGTAAATTGTTTGTGATTTTACAGGCTCATAGATGAAAGGAACTTATTTTGAGTCTCAGAACAAACTTTGAACTTTTAAGTTGATGTGAAGTGGTTAAGTCTTTGGGGAACTATAGGAATGAAGTGATTGTATTTTGCTATGTAGGAAGCACATGAGATTTGAGGAGCCAGGGACAGAATGCCACAGTCTGAATGTTTGTTGCCCCTGAATCTCAGGTTGAAATCTGGTTCCCAGTGTTGAAGGTGAGGCCTAATAGAAGGTGTCTGTGTCCCCAGACAAGTGCCTCATGAATAGATTAATGCCCTCCAGGCAGAGGAGTGAGTGAGTTCTCTTATTAGTGTCTATGGGTGCTGGCGGTTAAAAAGAGCCTGTCCTCTCTCACTCTCTCTTGCTTCCTCTCTGGTTATGTGATCTCTGCACATGTCAGCTCCCCTTTGCTTTTTACTATTTGTGGAAGTGGCCTGTGGCTCTTGCCAGTTGCTGATGCCCAGTGAATGTTTCTAGACATCAGAATAATGAACCAAATAAACCTTTTTTCTGTAAAAATGACCCAACCTCAGGCACTACTTTTCAGCAACATTCAGTGGACTAAAACACCTTCCAAGGAAACTTTTGGAAATTTTCTAGGGCACTGTTTCTGATTGTCAAAATGATGGGAGGAGGGTCTATGACATTTAGTGAACATATGCCATATACCCCACCATGTATAGAAGAGTTTCATACAATGAAGACTTGGTCCTTAAGTGGCTTTTGAATATGTTACTGGACATTTATGTCCATGAAACCTCGTCTATAATTGTTTGAGTGCAGAATCAAACTGTTTCAAACATAATTTTTGGCAAGTTTTTTCAGCTACACTGAATCTTGTGGGAATTCAAGTACAGTGTATATCAAAGGGAGTTGTAATTTTTTCAATGTTTTACCAAAATTTATTCAGAAAATCTCATCAACATTGATAATTCAAGGACAAAGCTCAAGTGTATCCATCTGTATTGTAGATGTCATATTTATAGAGATTCAACATACAGGTGTAACTGATATCACCATATCATCCAGTGATACTATGTCCAGGCATTACAGATAGAAATGTATATTATATAAAATATTTTTTTTATTAAATTATAGGTTTTAAAAAAATATGCATTTAAGTTATGTGATCTATGAATTATAATTTTAAGATGGGAAAGAGAAAAGTGGAACATTATAAAGAGCACTGAATGTGACAGGGTTAAGAACAGTATAAAGAATACTGAATATGAGAAGGTTGAGACCCACTGCCACAAATGAAATAGTGCATCAGGAAATCTGCTCGTCTATCACCTTGGTCAATACTGTGTGTTCCTAGAAAAGTCATGTTATGTCCCTGGGTCCACTCAATGGGAGATGTTGGGTTGGACTACATCTTTATAGCAACTTCTAATATTGTATCTCAAATATCTGACTTTGATACCAGTTTAGAATTGACAATATTTAAACCCTTAAGCATTTGAGCAGTGGCTCTAGATTAGTCCATATTTCAATGGAAAGTTTGGTCAGGATTCTGTGGAGGAATAATTAAGTATATTAACTCTTCTCCTTAAACATAGTTTAAACATTGACTATCCATTAAAATTATATAGCAAGTGAATCTTAGAAGGTAATTGTGCAAATAGGAAAAATACTAACATGTTAAATTAAATCCAGGAATTAAAATTTTGAATTTGTTAGGAAAAAAATGCCTACAGAAATGTAGAAGACAGTACCTTCAAGTGTTAGAACTCCTGAATTCAAAAAACAGTATTATATTCTTAATTTTGTATACTTTCAATAATAAGCATTGATTACTTGTTTAGGAGAAGCTAACTGTTTCGGTCAGATTGGGCTGCTGAAACAGAATACAGACTGGGGGCTTTAACAACAGAAATTTATTTCTCACAGTTGCATGGGTTGGAAAGTCCACAATCAAGGTGCTAGCTGACTTGGTTCCTGGCAAGAACCTGCTTCCTGATATGAGAAGGGACACTTTCTTGCTGTAACCTCACATAGTGAAGAAAGAGAGGGCAAGTTCTCTCATATCTCTTTAAATAAGGGCCATACCTAATTCATAAGGGTGCTAATCTCCTGACGTAATTGCCTACCAAAGGCTCATCTTCTGAATACTATCGCATTGGCATTAGGATTTTTACATATGAATTTTATAGTGACACAAAAATTCAGAACCTAGCACTAACTTTTCCCCTACTAAGTGGAATTTAATCCAAAAATTTTATGTCAAAATTATTTGTTTCATAATATTTTATGCCCAATTAAATACAAGAAATGAATCTTAGCCTCTCTTAATGGTTAGCCAATCACAATACTTCCAAGTCATAATTTTAAATACTACAAATCATCCAGAATTAAAGCTCTGAAAGGACTAGGAGATGGGGTTGAATCTATATTTACCCCAGCTCTTGTTTTGGAAATTGACAAAATTTCCAAAATTTTCTTTATAAAATTAAAATTCCTATCCTTACCTTGGGTTTTATGATTTGTTTGATTTTCCTTGGATTGATTTATATATAGTGAACTTGTCTACTTCTACATGGATACTTAATGCTCTGCTTCAAATTAATAAAAGATTGAGTTGACTGTCTTCTTGAGCCAAGTTAGATTTAAAATTTCAGATCAGGTTTATGTTCAGAAAAGCACATGGCACTCACATGATTAAAGGTCATAAATAGCAAATAAAATAATATGAAGACTCTATATAACTTGGTTAAATTACATGAAATTAAAATTTTACATTAGTGTATCCTATAAGTCTGATCATTATTGATGAACAAAAAATGCAGTAGCCATACTCTGATTATTCTGTAGATTCCTTTAGGCCTAAACTCCAGCCAAAGCGGCCAGAGTATTTTCCCTGCTAGACTAGTGTTGGCTATGACGAGTTCTGGTGGATTTAGGTATCCTAAGTCCACCTGTCAGGTTAAGTCTGACTAGGGAAACTCTTTTTCCTCCACCTGCCATATCCTCTTTGTCCACTCATTTTCCATATAGATCAAAATTGTTCTCATGGAAGAAGTCACCAAGTATCATAAGTACATGGAGAAGGGAAAAAGCCAGGCTTTGAACCCCTGGCCCAGCACACTGGCCAGATACCTCTCTTGCACCTCAGGTACCTAGCCTGTCACTTAACCACAGAATAGAGGAGATTTGGACAAACTTGACTGAGAGCCAGAAGAATGCCTTGTGGGAGATGGGTGTCTGGTGCTCTGTGCCCAGCCCCTTTGCTTGGGATTGCTACTCCTGCTGGAGACTGGAATCCTTATAGATTCTCAGCCCCTCCCACCAGCTGGCCAGGCGCTACCTGTATTGTATAAACTGAGAACCTGACTTTGAACTATCAGACTTCACGTATAATTCTGGAACTACATCACGTACTAAAATAGAGTACTACTGTATATATAACTAGTTCTGTAAAAGCATCCGGCTAGGAACTAGCTATAGTCCTCGAGTAGGTTTCTGAACCTGCTATCTTACATATAGAATAAATTAGTATCTGCCCTAATTTTCTGCTATAAAACCAAAATCTAAGCCAAAAGCATTCTGTAAATTAGGAGATGCCAGATCACTGTAAAGTTACATCATTTCATTTTGTAATCATCCAAGTGCATAGGACACAACAAGGCCTTGGCACTTTCTCATTGACTACTTTAACACAACCATGATAATTATTGGTCTTTTTATTGACAAGCCCATCATTGCCTAAAAGTAATTGGCAGTGATGCAGCATAGCCATGAAAACAAATCCCATTCTAAAATTCATGGACACACAAACACAGTGGCAACGATTATTGGTTAAGCATATAAATATAGAATTATAAATACATTCTATTCCAATTTGTGCTTGTTATAAACCCACATTACGGAGCTCCCTATTAAATCCAGTTTATTTAACTTCCCATGTTGTTTTCCTTTAGTTTGAACGCCAGTGGGCCCCATAAAAAATATTTGAGACAGACAGTAACCCCAGTTCCTTCTCTATTGGTTTGTTTGCACGCTGGAATTTTTTTTATCATCGTTACTCTGCGATTTAACAGTAGGTGGCTAATGGAAATGTTATTTGCAGCAGTGGCAGAGTAAATCAGTAGGAAGTGAGGGGTAGGGGGAGATGGTTGAGGGAAAGAAAAAAATATGTTTACACTTGAAGATGTCACATGAAACAGCTGGAGCCCTAAGCCTCGGTCTGGATCTGGCGTGTTTTTCAGAGTACTCATCTACATTATTACATGCTCCTTCACACTTAGAAATCTATTAATTTACAATTAGTTGTATTGATTTTTTAGAAGATTTGTAATTTCTGTAATAATTTACAGACTACTGAAGAAATTAACTATGCCCTGTGGAAAGATAAGCATTACTGAAAAAATAGAACCCAGCACGAGTTATTGAACACATCATTGAACGTCTGGATTTTTAGCTTTAAATTCTAAATTAATTACAGTAGAACTGATTGGGGAATTTTACTATCTAAGTAAAATCCTTCCTTATCCTATCTGCATACATATTTGTAATATTTTAATAAGTATTCTAACCCGGAAATACATGTAAGAATATAAATAGGTAGATATACATTTATTTTTTAGGGTAGAGAAATAGATTCATCTTAAGCTTTAAAATACAGGAGAAGTTTTTCCTAACAACCCATATGCAACAGAAACCATTTTTCCTACATTACAGCGAATAATAACAATAGGAATCAAAAAGGCATACAAATGCTTGTAACTATTCTAAATTCTCTTGGTTGCCCTTAAAGTTCTAGTGAGTACTAGGGTGTGCCAGGCACTGTCAGAACTGCTGATGGAAATTCCAGTGGAAATCACAGTCTGTCCAGGCGTGGAGAAGGTTCAGTCTAGAGAGGGCGACAGGAAGATGAAGGGACAGTCTTGATGCAGTGTCCTGAGTGCCATGGCAGAGAAAGACACAGGGCTTAGGGGAGGCAGTCAATCCTGTCAGGAGAATGGGGGTCCAGGAGGTAATCTAAGAGGAGGTGACTCTGTATGTAAAGGAAACAAAACTGAGTTATGATTCTTGTAATATCAAATATCAGAGAGTTTTTAAATGTGTTTTCCTTTGTGAGGTCTTTTGTTCTTTCAGTATCATTTCTGAGCATTAGCTCAACTGTTTCAATCCTATGCTTGTGTTATTTCACTGTGTATTGTTTTTCCCATAATGAAGTATTTCTCAAAATGATTTCTCCTTGGAGGAATAAATGATCATATTGAAGTATTGTCATGTGTTTGCAGAGTAGTAAATTTGAGGTCTCAGATTTCACTTTGGCTCAAAATGTGACATAGCCACAGGCAAAAGGCCTGGGGGATGCTGGGCTCTGCTTTAAGAAATGCCAGCTGAGCAGTTGTCTTCCCACGGGGAATCACCTCTGTCTGACACCACCGCTCCCAATCTGCTGAGGTTTGGGATAAAGTGGAATTAACATGTGTAACTTGAACATGATTGTTGCGTGGCATTGAAGAAGTTCCACTATTCTCCTAAATCCACCTCAGTGAAAACTGAAGGGCTGCACGAAGATAGATCTCTACAGTAACTTCCATGACTTTGACGCTAGTTGAAGTTGGAGAATATGTAACCCTTCTAAGAAGTTAAACCAGCTGAGTTGGTTGTGAGGGCTGCTGTGGTGACATCAAGTGCCATGGATGACCACACAATGGCTTTTTCCAAAACCTACACATCTCCTGACTCTTCCTTGATCGTTCATTTTTATTTGCTGCTTCTTGATTTGGTTTTCTTTCTTTTTTATTAAATCATAATTGTGTACATTTATAGGGTACAATGTGCTGATTTGATATACAATGTGGAATGCTTACATCAAACTGATTAACATAACCATCTGCTCACTTATTTGTTGTGGTCAGACATTTATGCTCTACTCTTAACAGGTTTGGTTTTCATTTCGTGTGTGTGTATGCTCTTTATACTCTTCTTTTTGTTTTAAAAAAGTGTTCTCCTAGGGCAGCGCCTGTGGCTCAGCCAGTAGGGCATGGACCCCATATACCAAGGGCTGCGGGTTCAAACCCGGCCCCGGCTGAACCGCATCAAAAATTAGCTGGGCGCTGTGGCAGGTGCCTGTAGTCCCAGCTACTTGGGAGGCTGAGGCAAGAAAATCACTTAAGCCCAAGAGCTGGAGGTTGCTGTGAGCTGTGACTCCACAGCACTCCACCGAGTGCGATAGAGTGAGACTTTGTCTCCACAAAAAAAAAAAGTGTTCTCCTATAGAGCTACTGAATAAGATTTATAGAGAGTCATGGGCAGTGCTTTTCCCCATTTGACTGTAATTTTTTTCTAGTCTATCTCTTCTCAATACAAGGGCACTGACTATTCAACAGTATCTCACTTGAGTCTAGACCAACATCTGGTCTAACTCAGAATGATTGCTTCAAGTATATGGGGTTAATAAAGGAATTAAAGAAATTTTGGAATGTCTAAGAACCTGAGTTGAAGCTCTCAGGTATGAGGATTTTTAAGGCTGTCTCATATTTTCCACTGTTTGTAAAATAACAGTAATAGATAAAACACAGTGGCTATTAAAGCGATATATAATCTTGGGGCAGCACTTGTGGTTCAAAGGAGTGGGGCACTGGCCCCATATGCTGGAGGTGGTAGGTTCAAACCCAGGTCTGGCCAAAAATTGCAAACAAAAAAGAAAAAAAAAAAAGCTATAGATAATCTAAAATGCATTGTTCTTCTGGACAATTTTGTCCTATTTTATGTCATTATCTGACATGTTACTGATTACCTGTAGTGTTTTTGTGATGTTCTTGAAAATGAATTCTATTGAACTGAGTACCTTGCCTACCCGGTAATGTTTCCCTTCCTGAGGTCATGAAGCCGAATACACCTCTGATTCAAGCGCCCTTTGTTTATCTTCCTTATATTACCAGCATCAGCTTTTTGGTTGGGTGGCTCCAGATCATTATAAAAAAATGTAAAGGCAGAAGTTTGAGATCAACAGTCTTTTCAATTATATGGTGTTAAATAATTTGCCTAAAACATGATCAAATCAAATTACAAGCAACTAAGTGGATAGTGTAAAAGGGATTAATCCATGTATCACACTAACGTGAGCACTGCAGAGGGAGAGTAATTGGTGGGTCCACACTTACGGTGCATCTTAGAAGGGTACAGGTGAAACTTACTAAATGTAGAATATAAATGTCTGCACACAATAACGAAGAAAATGCCACGAAAGCTATGTCAACCAGTTCGATGAAAATATTTCAAATCGTATATAAAACCAGCACATTATACCCCATGATTGCATTTATGTACACAACCATGATTTAATAAAAAAAAAATAATAAAGCGAGCACTGGATAGGTGCAGGTGGCACTGGGTTCTCCATGTGTGAAGTTCACTAATCCTGAGTCCTTACGAGGTCACATTGACTCTCTTGCCCTGAAGGAGGACAGATGTGATAATTTTCTCAATATTCTCTAGTTGTAAAGTTAAAAAAATTTTTTTTTTTTGCAGTTTTTGGCCAGGGCTGTGTTTGAACACATCACCTCCGGTATATGGGGCTGGCACCCCACTCCTTGAGCCACAGGCACCTCCCAAGTTTTATGATTTCGTGTCCCTCCCATGATAGTCATGAAGATGAGAAAGAGGAGAAATAAAACAAAACACACAAACCAACTTTAAAAGTCAGGACAAAACTCAAACTCAAAATTGGGACTTGGTATTCCATACGGATGCAGACCATCAGTCAATGTGGTCATGTTGCCTCCCTGTCTCCCACCAAAAGAGCTAAAGGCAGCTATTTAATATGAAAGAGCAGCAATGCATGAATATTCTGAATGCTAATGTCAATGAACAGTTGCTATGCTTCAGGATTATAAATCTCATTCTTCTTTCCCCCCATAAATCAGTGGGTATGTTGATGAGTTGATGCTTACTGCTAGGCCTGGGAGAATTTAACTGCTGAGGCATGGCTATTCATTTCAAATTTTAAAGAACTTCATGGCTCACAAGTGATACCTCACATTCTCAAAGAGCAGGTGAACCTCTCCATGACCTGAAAGATCCCTGTGATGAACGTGGGTCTTAGCCCTACTCTAAGATTTTTGGTGGGACTGAGACTGGGTTCAGTCCATGCTACTCGGCAACCAGCATCTTCTTGAAGTGTCCCCCCACTTATTTTTGGCCTTTTCCTCCACCAATGGAACAACATAAGGATAAATATGCAACACCTGCTATTTTGTCGGACACAGTTAAGGTACCTCGGCTAAATTATTCCCCACCCCTGGACTAGATTGCTCAATCTGGGTCCTCTATATGGTAACCATCTGGAGTTATAAAACACATTCTTCCCTCCTAGAGCTTTCTAACTACTTTGAAGTAGAGGATATTTACTAATAAAGCAGTTAAGATAAAAGAGAACTCTAAGTGTGTTAAAATCTGAGTAGAACAGTTGCCTTTTGTGGAATGCATAGGGTGTCGGGCCAGGAACTCTGCCAGTCACCTGTTATACATCGTCTTATCCTCAGTGGAAGAAAAGAAAGGTGATATTCTTGTTTCACTAAGATAAGTTAAGCGAGGAGTCCTAAGGTGACACAAATAGTAGAGGGTTGGACTAGCATTCAAACGAATTTGTCTTCTTTGCAAAATAAGTTTTAAGCTTTTCAATTGGAAATGAGTTCAAATTTGCAGAGAAGCTGCAAAAATAAGACCATCATAACATATACTCTATTTGCTTTACCATATGCAGACTCTTTCTATAGATACAGAAATTATGTATCATTATGCTTTCAGAATCATTTGAGGGTGTGACCATTTGAGGTTTCCCCTAAATACTTCAGCACGTATTTCATGTGAATAGGGACGTTTTCTTATGTTATCATGGAAAAGTTATCAGTTTTAGTGTGTTTAACATTGATACAATACTCTGATCTAATCTGCTGTCTGTACTCCAGTTTCATCCATTGATTCTAATAATCTATATCAATTTCATCAATACTATTCCAATACTGTCCCCTACAGCATTTCCTTCCCCTCACAGTGCAGCATTGAGTCTCAGCTCAGGTACTGGGTTTACCTGTCACGTTTCTTCAGTCTCCTTTGATCCTGAACTCATCCTTAGTATTTCTTTACCTTTTATAACATGTAAATATCTGAAAACTGCCGACTCTCCACTCCCAATATTTTTTACATAAAAGTTCATCATTTTGTGTTTGTCTGCTCTCTTCCCATGACTAGCATTTTCATGTAGCATATTTCAGGTGGCATGATATTCTTCTCATGGTATCTCTTCCAAAGGTGACAATAATTCCGATCATCTACTCAAGGTGTGGTCTTGTTACTCTAGTACTTGTTGTTTTCCCCTTGCAATTAAAAATCAGTCAGTGGAGAGACATTATAAACTGATGCAAATATAATGTTCCTTGACAAAATCTTCCCCTAAATTTAGCAACGCCATGATTTTTACCTGATTCAACCTTTAATATAATGGTTGCAAAAGGCTGACTTTCCAACTCAGCACTCCCTGCACTCAGCATTCATTGGAAGCAAGAGCCCTCCCTTTTCTGATTTATCAATTTATTTTTGGTATGGAGGCATAAAATCCTATTTTTGTCAATGCTGTATAACTGATTACTATATTAAATTATTTCGCTACTCAAATTGTCCTAGATCTGGCCACGAAAACCTCCTCAGTAGCTGGTTTCAGTGTCCTTGTAGCTATATATATGTATTTTTTCAGTCTTTAGAGGCTACTTTCTTTCCAGCATGACAAAATGTTCTAGCCTTATCCTACCCTGGCTCCCACGGCAATCACCCCTTTCTCCAAGGAACCCTGGTTTCTTAGAGACGGAATTAAAGACTAAGATCTTGGTGGTAGGTTTGCTCTTTGCTCATGGATGTCTTTCAGCAGTAAGTGAACTGGGAAATATGCACACACGTGTACATGAATGTATGTGTATAGAATTATATCTAAGTACACACATGTCATGGTCTCAAATAAATAGTGAGTTTACATAAATACATCTCATTCCAGTCCATCCACTCACAGGATTTTTTTCTCATCTTTCCCATTTCCTATTGGCATAATCCTTCTTTCTCATTTGATCTGTAATATATTTAAAATTGTTTCAAAATTGCTTCCCCCTACCAAGATTTGCCTGCAACTCCTGCCCCTCCTCTCATCTGCCCAATACTGAGGATGGGTAGTGAAACGCTCTGTTTATAAATGACCTGAATTGGTTCTCCTTTCTTCCCTCCCTTCCCTTCTTGGTGTAGTGGAGATAGTCTTCTATAATATAATTGACTTTAGTTGTTTCAATTTGCTTTCCCTGGGGGGTTATTTTTTATCCTTCTCATCCTTAATGATTTAATTTTATTTTCTGAATATATACCTTCTTGGTTAACTTTGGTCTGGAAAGGATAGCGTGAATGCATCCAAATGTGAAAACTGTACCAAAAAGCGTACTCAGAGAAGCATTTATCCTTACTAATATTCTTTCCATCCTGTACTCCCCCACCTCTTGGGACTAATCATCTTCATTAGTTTCTGGATTTTCCCTCCTGAGGCTTTTATTTTTTTTCATACAGATAAGCAGAGATACATATATTTTTATAATTTCCCTTATTTCTAATATGAAATGTAGAAAATGTTCTTCTGCATTTCATTGTTTTCTCTTAATAGCTAATCCTGAAAATTCCTCTGTAACAGCTCTTAAAGATCATGCTCATGGTATTTTTTCCGGGTACACACATGCCATGGTCCATTCAATCACTCTCTATGCTTAAACACTGAGGTAGTTTCCAATATCATGCAATTACTAATAGTGATTTAATGACTAACCTGGGCATATAAATTTTCTTATTGTTGGAAATGCATCCTGTGGGTAAGCTCCTAAATGTGGATTGCTGAGTTGAAGCGTAAATGCCTAAATATCTACAAATGGATCCTAAGATTATTCTTACCCTTTTATACTCTAGCTAATAAAGGCTAAGCAGTTCATTTAATCTAATTTGACTTGGCTTGAAGAGAGCATTAAAAAGCTGTTGGATAGGGCCTCAGTCCCCCCATTTATAAACTGAGAGGGCTGGAGTAGCTCATATTTAAGGGACCTTCTAGTTTTAAACAATTCATCTGTTAGGTTTTTAGGTCTAGGTTCATACATACTCACTTCTCTACTCCTTTGTATTCCCACAATTTTTGCAATATAACTCTGCAGTTTTTTCTAACAAGAATTGTCCTCTTTCCCCCACCTCTTGTATTTGGACTAGCCTTTTGGCTGGCTTTGGCCAACAGAATGCAGAAGTATGGGTGTCCTGTTCCAACTGTAGGCTTCACACAGCCTTGCTGCTTCCACCCACTCTTTTGAAATTCTGTCCCTGTCATGTGAAAAACAAAAGAAAACAAAACAAAAAACCTGGCCTACTGTGAAGACGGAATAGAGACCTGTGGCCCAGTGGCATCCATCATCCTTAGCCAGCCAATCACCTGGCATGTGAGTGAGGCCTTTCTAGATTTGCCAGCCCCCAACCACCCAACAGGTGACAGACAGCTTGGGCACCACTAGCTTTCCTGAGACCAGTTGTGCCCAGCCAGATCAGCTGCTAACCTGACTCACAGATCCATAAACAATTACTCATGGTTTTTATATTAGGCCACTTAGCTTTGGGTGGTTTGTTATACAGCAATAGGTACAAGAAAAGTCATGGTAATACCATGTTTCAATCTCTTAGAATATGCAAAAGCATAATCTTTATCAAACGGAAAGGCATTTGTAGGGAAGATATTACTGGATTCAATAGAAAGGCGCTGACCAGGGATTGCTAAGGTATTTTGCCTAAAAGATCTTAAGCGTGTGGAGCAGTAGCCCTAAATTCAAGTTCTGATTTTGGCTCTGGGCTAACCAATGACGTTGCAGTGACAGAGTTCCTGAGCCTTCATGGATAAAGCAGGGAGAGGGCTGAACCTTCAGTCTCACTGACTGATTTTTCAGCTGACGTGTTCTGTTTATATGACTGAGGTCTGAAGTTTTGATGAGTTGACCTGAAATCCTGGCTTTTCACCGCAGCAGCAGACAGTAAGATCTGGGGGTGGTCAGGGAGCAGTCTCCAAGCCACCGACATCTCTCTTAAACAATTGTGTTGCTGCAGCATCTACATGGACATCCAGACGAGGTAAGGTCCAAAGGGAGCTTCCCACTTCACCGTGGGTATTTTAAGGAAAACAGATCATAGAAGAACACTCCACAGTGTTATCCCTTTGTAAGCATTTCTTTTCGGTTACCTACAAGCCTTTAAAAAATAATTTTGCCCAGAGGTAACAGGCTAACTCAAGGATGAATGATATTTGCCTGCCTCAAAGGAGCTCATATAGTATTTGACAGAACATTCAATTCTTGGGAAAACATCACAAAGGGATGTATTCTGTTTCTGAGTATCCTGTTTTGGAAAATGTGACTAGCATCGATAATTAGTACTGTCAAGACGTACAAAACAAATCCGGTTTTATTCATATTCACTAGTGTGTTACGAATCCTGATAATTGAAAATGCCATGACATAATATATTTAGAAAACTGCTTACTATTTCTCCCAAGAAAATATAACTGGGCATTAATTAACATGTGATTCGTTGTGTTGGTGGGAAAAATTTCTTCTTTATTTTTTCTATTGTTTTCTAACATTATACATATAGACTGGTCAGCACAAATTACCTGGGATGACACGACTCTACCGTGTAGAAGTCTGAAAGATTCCAAATGACTGGCTCATTCGATTTGGGCCCTGAACGCACATTCCTAGAGGATTTCTTGTTTTTTATAACAGGTATCTCCAGGTCAAGCACTGTTGGCCTTTCAGGGAACTCACTACAGACAATGTTCCACTGCCCTTGACCTCTGGCTGTGAGTCCTTATTTAGTAGCATTTTCTACCTGGCAACAGCCAGGCTGCAGTGGCAATTGCCGTAGCAAAGCCAAGTTCTAGTCTCTCTTTCATATATTCTCTCCCTTCTCACTTTACTTTCCAACCCCTTGGAAAGCTGTCAGTATTTCTTCAGGAGACATCACCTCCTCAGAAACGTTTTTGCCAGGAAGCTTACCAATTAGACGGCCAAGGGGCAGGCCATCACTGGGGCGTCTGCACGGCTGTGAGAATCATGCACCACCCGGGTACCACTCACTTGGCGAGCGTGATTCCTTCTATGTGAGGGGAATATCTGCTACTTAAATGGGCCAAGTGTGGTCACTCAGAACTTACACGAGTCCTTACTCATCACATTCTTTTTTACCAGCCTGGGAAATGGTCCTTGAGGGATCAGGTGACAATTTCCTGACATTCTATGAATGAAAACAAAATCTTCCAAACATCTTTCTTTGCTTTTTTTGCAAGATTTTCACCATACATGAGACATGACAGTGCTAAATTGGCCCAGATGGGGATAATAAATGCCGCATAACCCTGCATTCTGGGTCTATGAAGACACCTGACAGTTCCTCAGGCATAACATGAACCAGCTTAACCACCTGAATTGGCATTCTTGGGAGGCCTGGGTGTTAGCTCAGCGTTTAGCAAACTTTTTCTATAAACAACCAGACAGTAAATACCTCAGGCTTTTAGGGCTATAAAGTCTGCATCACAAATTCTCAACTTTACCATTGCCACATGAAAGCGGCCACAGACGCTATGCAAACAATTGAAGACAGCTGTTCCACCTGAAGTGCCAATAAAACTTTAGTCACGAAAACAGGTGGCACAAAAGAAAAGGAAAAAGAGAAGAAAAGACAGTCATAATTTCCCAATACTTATTCTAGCTTCACTCAATGATTAAGTTTCATTTCATTTCCTTAAATCTGTCATCTCATATGTCAAGTGCGGATATCCCTACTTTTTTCTAAGGTTTTCACAGAGACCAGGGAAGCATTTTCAAAGGTATGAAGTACCACACACATGTAATAGGCCTTCATTCAAGATCAACCTTAGGGACTTGGATTCAGACCAGGGCTTTGGTTTACAAAGGCAGCCTCCACGGGCCAAGTAAACACATCTGTAGACTGACAGTTTCCTGCCCCACCACGTCTAGGCTTAGTTTACATGGATTCTAACGGCAGGCCTCGCCTGCATCTGTTACTGAAATTGTAACTTCTACTCTCCGAGCCGCTTCAGTCAGGTGATGTAGTTGTTCACAGAAATTTATTTCTCATCTTCGGCACCAGGGTTTCAATTAGGTAAACACATCCCAAGACCCCTTCTACAAGCTTTCCTGTCAATGAGCCATCTCCTGCTATTTTCTCCTTCTTTTTCACAGTCTGTCTCTGTTGGTTTGTCTCCAGACATATGCGTCTCTATAGAGATCCATAGGAACGTACATGCAACATATCGTTTTTCTCCTTTCCTGCCATAAAATAGTAAAAACTCACACAGCTCAAGACACACTAAATTAACGGGCAAAGAATCAGAAGCGGATAAAAAAATCATACTCAGACACCATGTTAGCTTCAAGTGAAGTAAAGGCAATAAAAGAATTCCATTCACTTCCTGTGTCATACAGCCGCAGTTCACAACCGCATGGCGTGTGGCACAGCATTTGCGTCCCGGCACAAACACACCCACGTTTGCATTCCCGTTCCACAGCTGCTGGTGCCTGGCCTCTGCTGGCACGACCCCAGGACACAGAGCCCACCCTGGGACAAAATATATTATCAGAAACTTTGAAACAACTAGCTGCTAAATAGAGGTTCGATAATAGAGTCAAACTCAGCTGTCACCTGCTGCTCTGTTTTGCACTGAAAATGTAGGAAATATAGAAACATTTTAAGCAGCTTAGGGGCAGAAATAATGGAAAACTAGTGATTTGGGTAATTTACATATTTATAGAGGCTGTGGAGATTTTAGTCAGGAAACAATGAAGGAAACAGACTTGTCAATGAGCAATGGAGAGCTAACCCGCAATTCACAGCTAAGCTCAGTTACATCTTGGAAATTATTGCAAAACAAAACAAAACAAAACCCACCCAAAGTGTGCATTTTGGTGCAGGTTATCAGCTTTAAAGCTCTATAAAATAATTGTAGCAGAGCATGTGACATTTCATACTGGTAAAAATAAATACCATTATGGGGGAAATCGCACAACTGAAAAATGAACTATGCAATGAATGATAAGGTTTCCTGTGCTGCTCTCTTGGGGATAGCTGCCTTGTTTTAGGAAGAAGGTCTTTTAGTTAAAGGAATGACTCTCTAACAGTACAATCGGAGGTATCACAGGCAGGGAAAAAGATCCCTCCCATCTCCCGCCACCCTCCCTCCCGCTGGGTCCTAGCTGAGAGCCCCCTGCATCTCAGACCAATCACTGGCTACCTTCTGTTTGTAGGCCCTGTCACCCCCACATTGTCTACACCCATGTGAACACAGAGATATCCTCAGGGTAGATACAGTGGGGGCCGCTTTTCCTTCATATCCTGTAACCCATGGGCTGGGCTGGCGGCCATTGCTCAGCATGAAGGAAGCACGGAGGCAGGGCGTGATGTCTACCGAGCTCTGCCACGTGACTTCTTCCCCACGAGAGCTTTCTGAGGTAGGCTTTACTGTCTCTATTTTACACAGAGAGAAACTTGTTCAGGGAGCTGAGGGCACTCGCCCATGAAGCCCCAGTAGATAAGTGGAGATGCTGCCACGTGCTGACCAGGCCTCCTTCTCCACCTCCCATTTGCGTAGCCCTGTCAGGGTACCTCCCCCCAGCTCTCCGCAGACAGGGGCTGTGCTTTCTAGCAATGTGTGGGTTACCACTGAGTTGCCCTCCAAATCCACTCGCTAACCAGCAGGATTTGACTTATATCTCTCCATACAATAGCATGAATTGAAGGATGTGGGGGGATAAAAACTTGGGATTATAAAATTAGGAAGGTGGGTGGCGCCTGTGGCTCAAAGGAGTAGGGCGTCAGCCCCATATACCCTAGGTGGTGGGTTCAAACCCAGCCCCAGCCAAAAACTAACTAAATAAATAAAATAAAATTAGGAAGGGCAGCTTAGCATACAAGCATCTCCCCTGCCATGCCATTTGTATCCAATGCCACACAGCCCCAGATTTTCCTTCCTGGACCGTGTGTCAGGTCGTCACAGCTCCGAGAGTTGCCATACTAGTGCACGGATAAGTAAATCCCTGAAGCAGGTCTCAACGGACGGACTGATCGGCTGAACGACTACACCGTGGTAACGTTTTCCCTCCAGTCGTGAGATGGGGGATGGGTCGAAAGCATCAGGACTGGAGGGAGGAAACAGACACGAGTAAAAGACAAAGGGGAGAAAAGGAACAAGGGAAAGGTTGGGAGCGGTGGGAGATGGGGGAGACCAGAGGGAACCTCACCCTGTGGACGCTGTGGGCGACGCTCCCACATCTGGACACAGCAGGCGTTTGGGCAAAGGTTTGGGTGCAGAATGAGCCACGGAGTGAGCCCCAGCCTCTGAGCCTCATTTCCAGCAAGTTCACTTTACTTGGATCAATTTTTCTCATCCATTCAGTTTTCGATCCGTCTGTACACAAATGAGGGAAAGCCTGCTTCCTTGACAATGGTCACCTCCCGTCTCCTCAGGGGGCCCGGGCAAGTCTGCGTCCCCTAATGAGAGGGCTGGCGAGCTCTGAGGATGGGAACACGCGTGGACAGACACAAGCAGAACTTTTCAGACCCCTCTTCATCAGAAGGCATCCTCTCCCACTTATTACCTGCTTCCTACGAATTCCAGGAACATGTAAAGACATCTCCCAATGGAAGTTTAAAAGGTACAGCTAAGGGATTAGCTCCAAGCCCAGAGGTGCCGTGCAGATTGATGCCACGTGCTTTTAGGGTTTCCATAACTCCAGAGTGGACTAAGGTGTTTTGGTTGGACCCAGGATCTTACATGGGAAATGCAGGAGTGGAGTCTGATTTAGACTACCAGGTTCTTCCACAGGGAAAGTGATTTTGGGACAAACTATAGCTTCAGAGAGGCCCTATTTATTTGTCCTCTGGATTTCTCAGAAGCCGGTATCCGATGTTGAGGTAAAAGGAAGATTAATCACACCTAGGCAAGCTGCAAGCCTCAAGATGCTCCGGGAGGCAGCGACCATGCTGGCTATTGTAAGCAGGTCACTTTGAAAAAACTGTACAAAGCCACCTACATCCTCAAGCTGCAACTGACAGCCTAATGTACTAAACTTTCTACAATCATTTCAGCTGAAGTTAAAGGTATTCTCCTATGGAATGTCAAAAAAAATTTCATCACATTAATGTTAGAGGAAAGACATAAAGTGTTACCTGTAGCAAGATTCTTCTGGAAGTCTGTATTATGTGTTGTTTGATCTATTCAAGGTCATTGGAGATTTTATATGTCTACCTCTCCCGCCAGATTGAGCACTGATTCTTGATGATTTACAAATTACCCTGCCAATGCTTTTCCAGCAACTTTGCCTGCTGACCAAGCACTGACAGGGAAGGGGCATTCCTCTAGAATACGTCATTGCTCCAGGCACCTGTCGATAGCAGTAACCAAAAGGATTTATTGCTCAGCCTTAGCTCCCGTGTTCTGTGAGCATCTTTGAAGAGCATTCTGCTGACCAGATTTGGAATGCAAAAGCCAGAAGACAGGCCTGATAGGGGCAATGGAGTCCAGCTCTCTCCTTTCACCAGTGAAGGATGGAAGGCCCAGAGGTGGAAAAGAACGTTGGTGTAACTTCACAGGCACAAGTAATGAGCTCCAGACCAGGCCAAGGTTTAAAAAAAAAGCCAGAAATGAAGATAGAGGCAAGTAAAATAGAGAAAGAAGTATCAGCAGAGAAGCAAGTAAAAATAACCTTGGGGGGAAATTTCCAGAAATTATTTTTTCTTTCTTCTTCATTAAAAGCATTTTCAAGTCTCAGGCAATTCAGTATAGGAAGCTATATTAATATTTCCCAAAGAAATATTTGAGGACGGATTTACAAACCGTCTGTGGCCATACTAATTCAAAAAGCATTTTCTGAGAATATACTGTACATAGGTGCTGTGATGCAGCAGGAAATGGCCCGCCCAGCCCTCAGATGGCTTGTAGTCTAGTGCTGCAGTGCCCAGCCCCCAGTTGGCAGACTGCTGCTAGTCCTTAGTCTGTTAGGAACCCAGCACACACCATCACTGCCTGAGCCTTACCTTTTACCCTGCTCTCTGGAAAAATTATCTTCCCTGGTGCCAAAAAGGCTGGTTAGGAATCAGACCACACAGCTGGAGGTGAGTGGTGGGCAAGCCAGCGAAGCTTCCTCTGTATCTACAGCTGCTCCCTACCACTGGCATCACTACTTGAGCTCTGCCTGTCCTGCCCCCACTCACTGTGCTCCCAAACTTGTCCATGGAAAATTTGTCTTGCATGAAACTGGTCCCTGGTGCCAAAAGGTTGGGGACTGCTGATCTAGTGGTTTTCACAGAATGGGGCTTTACAAGAAAGCTTGGAGTAACTACAAATCTATCGCTTTGGCCAAATGAGGCAACAAAAGATCTCAAGATATGGTTGGGCCAGTGAAAATTTACAAGGAAATTATCCTGTGGGCCCACAGATTTTCGGAATTCAACTAAAAAAGTTGATATTTACCCTTCTTTAAATCAATTTCCAGTGAAAATCAGAAGAACTGTGATTATAAGTGGACCAGTTTTCATTTTCAATTTCACTATTTTATAGATGACCAATGAGTTATACACCAAAACATTGACAATGATTATTATCTCTGGGTGGTAAAATTAGAGGTGACCTCATTTTCTCATGTTAGCTTATCCATAACATATATTCTAAGTTTTCTAAAATAAACACATTACATTTTAAATAAAAATAAGGATAAACTCTATTTAAAACCATTGTATTAGTTTTGAGTTATGTGCTAATGAGGAATACATATATCTGGGCAATCTCAAAGATTGGCTCAAATGACAGATTTCTTCCAAATTCAAAATATCTAATGGAGGAAAGATATATTTCTGGTAAAGCTGGTGACCAGAAGTGGTAACAGCCAGAGTTCCAGGCTCCTTAGCTTAGCTGGTGGGGGCTGAAGAGGTGATGGGGAGAAATGAAAGTTTGGTCCAAGGAACCAGGTATGAGGTGATTGACAGACATTTGCGGCAAAAGAATGTGGCTTGGGGAAGAGAAATAACGTGTGTAAGTGTAGTACTTAAGACAGGATAAATTGCTATATCAAATAGACCCAAACTATAAGGGCTCAAAAATAGAATAATTTTTTTCTTTCTCAAATAATCTAAATAGGATGTAGCAGATAGCTGGGGATCTGTTCCATGCAGTTCTTCAAAGACCCAGACTGGGCAGTAGCTCTGCCATCTTCAGTAACATCTTCTGGTAGCTCCCGTCTGGCCCATAGAGCCTGGGATGAGCACAGAGGAGCACATTTGGAAGCCTGAGAGCCAAACCTGTCCATAATACACGTCCATAAACATTCCAGTGGAGAAAATGAGTCCTGCGGCCACCTGGGAAGCAGATAGGTACAGTTGGGTAGTCATATATCCATCTGTCATTGAAGAAGGGAGGAACCAAGGTTGGTGAACAGCTGGCAGTTACTGCCGCGAAGGGATGAAAGCACAAGAATGCGACAGCTAGCAAAGACCAGTTAAGAGACTTCTGTGAGCAGGGTGATGCCAGGCAATGTGCAGAATTTTGAGCAGCATTTTAAACAGTCCTCTTCATAGCCAAAGACATCTGTAAAGACTCCATAGCATCACCTTGGAAATTCACAAGGCCTCTTAGCATATTAAATTACCTTAGAATTTTTATAACAAATCTAATATTCATAGAAATATCTGTTTAAGCTTCCTGGCATTACCCACACATAGTTGATAGCACATGAGATTCCATTGGTGGGTCAGTCCACCATCTTGAAATGACTGTTACTACACAAGACCATTGGCTACACATCATCTCTGAATCTATATTGAACAAGGTGCATATTTGGCAAAAACATGCATTTCCTTAATCTACAACGTCATAGTCAGAAGATGTTCATTGTGTTAGAAATTGACTAGGATGAGTGTTTATTTTGTTCTGTCTTTACCATAAAGAATAACCTTGAGATAATCAATCTGATCAACTTTTTATGTCTTCTTTCTCCATCCATATAATGAGGGCCAGGATACTGACCTATCTTGTAATGCATTTTACAAAATCAACATAAAGGTTTATATTAATGTAATTAATCAAATTAGCAATGAAATGTCTTATAAGTCATTAGCCATGGAACGGTGACTCCACTATAATTGTATGCTCAAGGATTTGCAAACCCTCTTTGAGGCCTGACCTCATAAAGGAAATAATTATCACTGCTCCTTAACTTTTGATATTAGGGATGGCAAATAAGGTTGCAGCCTTTAAAGATCATATCTGGCAAATGAATTCCTGGAAGGATTATAAAAATGGATGCCTCACAATTTAGCCAAAAAGTATTTATTAACCCCTTATTTTAAACTAAGTTTATAGGGAATCTAAAAAGGAATTTTGTACCATTTCTAACTTCAGAACATACATGTGTATACATAATTATAATAAAAATCAGGATGTAATAAGACTGCTGTAGAAAATTGCTTTTAAGAATAAACAAGGAGAGGATGAGAAAAAGTTTCAAGAAGATAGTATTTAAGGTGCTCTTTGAAGAATGATTAGAAATTCAGTGGGCAAGGTCAGGATGGCAAATGAGAAATAAAAGATCACAGGATATTTCCCACAATTAAAATCAATTCGTATTAAGAGGAGAATCAAATCTTTTATTATCATTAATCACAGGTAGCTGCAGGGAAATAGTCAACTTTTTAGATCTGTTTTCCCAAAGAGTTTGCAGATTATTTGTTTGCTGACAAGTTAATCCGGGTTCAGAGAAAAAAACAAGGTTCTCACGGTCAAACAATAAAATATCAGATCGAATAAAGTTAACCTATTTCATTACCATGTGAAAATCAGAGCACAAGGTATGCAAATGAGCTCTGTGAGTTCTTAAGAGGTGGACATAGAACAAAGAATTTTTCAAACCTAAATCAAGGCCCAAACTTTTCTCAGTGTATTTTTATTCACATTACACCTCAGGGATAGTTTAAATCCTAACTGGATTTTATAATGTGCCTTTGATACTCAGTTATTTTTAAATGTGATAAATGTCAAATGATCATAGTTCTAACCAGTGTTCAGAGCTATCTCTGAAAGATGTGTGGGGCCATTTGGGCCAAGAATGATTGATTTTTCTCTTGATTGCTATACTATTCAAGGCTTAAATTGGAGCCACAATTATGAAAGCAACATAATACCAGAAAATATTCAGGCCCTATGCCAGAAGAGGAGACTACTGATTTCTGAACAAGAAATGATATCTAAGCTAGTGAGGAAAGAGAAGGCAAGGCCATTTTGGATATAAAGAATATCATTAAGAATCATGTAGGGGCTGAGAGACTTAGAGATTTTAACAACTCAGAAGTTGACTTACTTGATGGAAACAAAAAAAAAGGACAAGGATATTGATAGGGAATGCCTAATGAAGTATAAGGAAATTAACCTGAATAAGTAAATATGAAGGGTTGCTTGCTACTGTTCTACCTAAAAAAAGACATGGCATCAAGTCGTACCAACACCTCACACAGCTGCCTGTAGAATGAATGCTGAGCAAATGAACAGTTAGATCAAAGCTTCCATTGTTGTGATTGAGTTTCTGATTCTTTCCCACTCTTTACAATGCAGATGCCAATCCTTGTATCTTTATTTATTTTTATTTGATTTTTGGTTTTGAGATAGGGTCTCACTTGCTCTGTTGCCTGGACTGGAGTATAGTGATGTGATTATAGCTCACTCTACCTCAAACTCCTGGGCTTAAGTGATTTTCCTGCCTCAGCTTCCCAAGCAGTTGGGACTATAGGCTCTTGCTATGATGCCTGGCTAATTTTTCTATCTTTTGTAGAGATGGGTCTCACTAGGTTGCTCAGGCTTGTCTCTGACTCCTGGCCTCAAGTGATCTTTCCACCTCATTCTCCCCATTCTCTCCTAGTCCCTAACCCCTGGCCCTCAAGTCATCTTCCCACCTCCATCTCCCAAAGTCCTGGGATTACATGTGTGAGCCACTGAACCCGGCTCAAACTTTATACATTTAGTTCCAGAAACCTGGCAGAAGATTTCTCACTACTCTGAGTATAATAGAAATTATCACATCAGAATGTGAAAATGTTCTACAAAGAATTTATTTAATTCACAAGGGAAAAACGATTTTAGAGAGAGTATAGTCTTTTAACATAATGAACAGACCCAGAATCAAATTAAGCAAAAGAGAAAACAAGTTCTTATCTAACCACACCATATTGTTATATTTGCAGTCTTTAAGAAAGACACCTGCTGAACTCTTGTTTGTACAAAATTGCTTTGCCCGTACTCATAATTGAGATAAATGTGTTTTAAATCAATTACAGTTTCCATGAATTATCTTACTTCTATATGAACACATAGGTGGTGTAAATGTATAAACCATAAATTAGCTGACACTTACTAATTGCATTCAGTGGGCCAGGCACTATTCCAAGTTCTTTATGTATCTTGACCTATTCCATCTTATAGTACCTCTGTAATGTTGATATGGTCATTATCCCATTTTACAGATGAAAAAAACTGAGGCATAGAGATGTCCAGTGACTAACTCAGAGTGACGTAGGTAGTAATGAGTGAAGCTAAGATCTGAACTGCAGCCTTCACACTCTTTTTATGCTGTTAATGCTTTTTCTTCTAGTGTATATGACTATGCTTCCTTCAGGAAATTAGCTTCTCAGCACTTAGACTCTACTCAGTTATTCAAATAAAGTTCGTGATGTTTAAAAAAAATCTCCAGCTTTTTCTTTTATAATAGAGAAAATGAGATTAGGCAAAACATTTACAATAACACCCCAAGGGACAGGTTAAAATTTTATCCTTTCAGAAATAATAATAAAAACATGATGAGGGGCATTAACATCTAATTTCAGAGGTCACCTGGTCTCCTCCTGCCTTAGATCTGCCAACAAAAGGTTGACTCGCTGTGTATGAGTAGGCAAGATGCCCACATTCAAAGTGACATAGGTAAGTGGCACAATTAGTGAAAAAATAGAGAGAGTTTCTGTTTTTCCAGAATTACCGAGGTAACTCCTTCAATTCTTCATTTCCTGTTGGCAGGTAAATCACCCGATGACCAAGCACCCATTAGCTTCCTGTCTCACATCTCACCTGTGTCAGCATCACGAGCCAGGGCTATCCTGTTCATTACAGGGCTGGTTTTACCGTGACAGCACTGCTCATTAGGAAGGACCTGTGTGTACACTTTTGTTACTCTAGCAAAATGACAAAAGCCAAAATAGCACAACTGGCTCATCTCCCAGTGAGCTCTTGCAAATTCCTTGCATGTTTCAGAGAATGTATCATGGCTGATAAGCCTTTATCAACTCAACATCAAGAAAACGATCATGATCGCTGCTTCACATGAGCCACTTTGCTGTATGGAAGCAATGTGTCACAAGTTCTCTCTCTCCTTTTATTCACCAACCCCGGAATCTGACAGGTAGGGCAACAGTCCTTGCTCTGTAGCTGTTATAATCATTCTCTAGCACAGAACAGTGCTAGCTGAAAACCAACACATTCTTGTGGGTCCAGCTACAGGGCACTGCAAATTAAGATTTAGTCTTCAAGGCTTCCTGGAGACTGAGTCTATCCTAAGAGATGAATTCCAAGAAAACTATCAAATAAATGCAAGTCTGCTTTTAACATCTTCTGTGTGCCCTCTTTCTTCCTTTGTTCCTTCTCTCTCTGGGAGCCCTTCACTGATGTGCCCCTAGAAGGGAGACACAAGCATCTCTCACCCAACCCATCTAAAACTTCTATCCAGGAAGAGGCCAAACTTAGTATGAATAATTTACCTCTACTTGGGGTACAAGCTCTTCTATATAATTGTGGAATACAAACCTTTAGTCTTCACAAATTAATTTCAATTATCAGGGAAGAAATAGGTTTTTTTCAAGAAGGAACTTTCTCAGAACTCCTGAGATCATTCCACACTCAAGGAGTACAAGTCAAATGACTAAAGACGTCAACCCTAAAAAGCAAATAAATAGAGCAGGCTGGAGTAAGACAAGAGGGAGTGGTGAGGTCTGCGGCATGCTGGAGAGCTTACACCTTCTCCAAAGATGATGCCATTATTGTCATGAACCTAGCCTTGCTAGATACGCTATAGAATTGAAAAAATATGTCTTTTTATGTGATTTCTTTTACTTTTTAAACATTGGCAATCCATTGAAAATCTAATAATACTCTACAGGCTTTATGAAACCGCACTATAGGCTGGAGCTGCCCCATGGGCAGGCAGTTGGAGACATCTATTGTCAGCAATCACCTCCTCTCCAGCTTGTGCTTAGCACCAAGTCCCACAGTTTCAGTGTGATTTAGGCTGCATACAGTGACAGCCCCAAATAAAATCTGGTCCCAGGGCTGGTGATCAATGTCTTGCATGAGGAAAATGCTTTAGTTTTTAAAGCACAGCTAATATCCATTATCTTATTTGTTTTTCACAATCGTCAGAATGCTCTTATTATTGGTTCTATGATGATATATTATTATCTGCTTGATCATGATTATATGTGATTATGATTATATATGTGTGTGTATATATAATGTATGCATACAAATATATTTGTAAATAACATATGATAATAGTGTATACTTCTCTGCTATAAAGTGATAGAGAAAAGCTCTCCCCAAATTCCTAGAGGTAAACTACAGAATTTACACACAATGAATAAGACCAGATTATGCAAAAGGAGACCCAGGAGATAATGTTTCCTGAGATAGAAATAAAAAGAGCAAATGTTGTGTATTCTCTAATAGACATGATGAGGTACCTGATAAGATTCTGATCTCTTGGTAGTGGGGTCATCGTTGAGTTTGGTAAAGAGATTTTTGCATCATGGAGGGAGTGTTCCTCCAAGAGCTTCCAGGGGAGGCCAACTGTGATGTAAGCACACAACCTGGCTTATCATCTTCCAGGTAGACAAATAAAATACTACCAGAAATTGAACCTCTGGTTTACTGGAGCCAAAATCTCCTCTTGTGATTTAGTGCTCACTGAGTAACCTTCTGATCAGACTTTGGGATTTGATTTAGATTTCTTGAAGGGAGTGGTTGCACTGGCTGTAGGAAATGGGGATTGTGTCCTGCTGGCAATCACATTTCTTGCTGTAAATTTATAAATCAGCAAGCTGGCAAAGTCCCAAGTCAAAGTCCCATGGGTATGTTTAGAGATGGGACACGCCTGGTCTGTGTGCACCTCCAGGCCTCCAAGGAGGGGTGAGCTTTCAGAGTCACCAGCTCAAGCTTCAAAGCCCGACAAGCTCAGGATGAGGGCTCCAGCCGTGATGTACTTGCCACAGTCAATGCAATTTTCTGAAAGACCCTGACAGCCAGCGGCTGTCACTTCTCACTTGGCCACTTCTTTATAACCCTAATTCCCATTTTCTGGGGAAGAATTTGAATCTCAGGAAGATGAGTTGATTTGTCCCAAGCCACGGGACTATGAGGCCATAATTGAGCTGGGTCATGACCCTGGTCTCCTGACACCATGTTCCTAGGCTAGCCCCGGAGTTACCATTAGACATGGTCTTCATGCTCTGATCATTTTCTGCAAACATCGAAGCACAGGAGCTGACCTGGCTCCACTCTTCCATGTTGCCCCACTTTGGGCAGCTCAGAGCTATGCAGGGTCCTAAGGCCAGTGATGCGGTCAGGAAGGGTCACCTGCTGCCACCGGGATGCATTTCAACTGATGCACACAGACCAGGCAGGTCATCTGTCCCGCCACCCTCCGCCACTGCCTCTAGCTTGTGTTTAAACCTATCAACAGAACTTGTGAGTAAGCACATAAAGCTGAGGCTAAGAAGAGTTTTAAAAACAACTTTATTGAGATATAATTCACATACTATAAGCTTCATTCATTTGAAATATATATAAAGTCAGTCATTTTTTACCATAGGTACAGAATATAATCTTTAATCATCACGCTCTCCTTTTAGAATTTGTTTTTTAACTTATAAAAGATAACTTATCCTTATAAGACTCCCCACCTCACCTGCTCCAGGCAAAAACAAATCTATTTTCTGTCTCTATGTTTGCCTATCTGAATGTTTCACATTAATGGCATCAAACACTATGTGGTCTTTTGGGATTGGCCTCTTTTGCTGAGCACAAAGTTTCTTTAGTTCTGTTAATGTTGTTGTCTCCATCAATACTTCGATATGGGTGCTGTAACAGTGGAAGGGAGACTTGGCATAACCAGCTCCATGTTGCTTCCCTGTGGGAATATCCTTTAGGTTGAAAGTGTCTCCTGAGCTCTTCACTTAGGCTGAAAGAATGCAAAACTCTTAATCCCAGAAGATAAGGAAAGCATGCATCTGAGTAACGATGCTATAGTAATGATTTCTAGGAATATCTCATCCTTCGCTCTCCAGAATTAACGGGCCAAGTTCAAAGACAGACGTTTTACAACCTCCACAGACCCTTGCAGCAGCAGCAGCCAGGTATGTGCACTCCTTGGTTACTTCTTGCAGCCTCCTAGCTCTTTATTTCCCCTTTCCTTTAAGAAAGGAGCTTGTTTCATATTATCTTAAGATATAGCTCTTTGGGACATTAGTCCACCGTCCTCTTGGTCTGCTGACTATTTGAATAAAAGTCACTTTCTGTGGCTGTCCTGTAGCAAGTGGTACAAGCTTGACCTCAGAAACAGATGCAGTGCTATTAAGATTTAAGAATAACTATGTAGCCAAAACCCCAAATTGCAAACTCTGCTGGTGACATGTTTTATAAAATTAGTGTTCCTTTCTATTATTTCAGTGAACTTTTAAAAAGAACTCCCACTGTGTAATATTTTAGCTAGGAGAATATTTACTACTCTCACAGTAATTTAAACAATCTACTTCAAAAACCACTACCTGTTGCTCTTTCTGTTAAACTATTAGTCTTCTTGTGTCAATTGTTGCCCATCCCTTTCCTACACGTACCCTTCCTTCCCACTAGACAGATCATTCTGATCTCTGTCCTGCAAAGACTCCTTCCTGCTACCCGGACATACATTTCCTCACCTCCAGGGCTCTGAAATCAGCTTCTTTGGCACCAGAGAACTTTCTTTCAAGCCTCTAGGCAGAAGAAACAGTCCCATCTTTGAGCTTCCCTAGCTCCAGCTCTGAGTCCAGTCTCACCTTAGCACTTATCCTTAGAAAGACAACTAAAAAAGATAACTTATCCTTGTAAGAAGTCACTCCGCACCCCAGCCAGCTCCAGGCAACAACAAATCTATTTTCTGTCTCTATATAAGTTTGCCTTTCTGGATGTTTCTCATTAATGGGATCAACACTATGTGGTCTTTTGGTATTGGCCTCTTTTGTTGAGCACAAAGTTTTTTGAGTTCTGTTAATGTTGTGGTCTGCATCAATACTTCAGTATGGGTGCTGTAACAGTGGAAGGGAGGCTTCCCATAAACAGCTCCATGATTCTTCTGAACCCCTGGGATCAGTTGTGACTCCGAGTGTCTCTGCGGTGATGATGAGCTCTGGAAGGGCAGGCGCCAGGCCTTAGACATCTTATCCCACACAATGCACTCAATAGATGTGTTATAGATTGAACTGAGTCAAAGGACAAACATACAAATGTGACCTTTGGGGGCATTCATAAAGTAACACGAAAAGAGCAAAGTTCCCCGAAGGCCTCTCAGGCACACAGACTATGCAGAGAACACTTTGATCACAGAGAGGTTATATAAAACTTGAAAAGCACCTTTATTAAAGCTCTATCATACGTGCAACATACTCCCTCTTGCCTTCAGTAATCAAATATTAGTGCTTAAGGCCAGTTCACTCTTAAATCTCCCTGACTCCCGAGCCTTATTTCCCCAAATCCTTTTTGATGACGGTATTTCCAATTCAAAATTCCTTGGGAATAGCATGGCTGGCTTGGGTCAGTGTCTCTGTCTGCTGAGAAAGACCTTAACCATGACAAAATACGATTGTCATGAGGCTCTAATAAGCAATTTGATTTTCTAATGTGGCCAAGGTCAAACCATTCAGCATCTTTCTTCTATCTTCCCTCCCCTGTGTTGAAGTACCATGTGCTTTCATCTTTATTTGGGGGTGTGTGATTAGCAGCAAAGCCAAGGTAGGATAACACAATAAAACCTTTCATTACTCTCATTTGCTCAGCTCTGCAGCATCTGGACCAAAGCAGGAGGAAGGAGGGAGCAGCGGCTGCCACCTGTGATATTCTCTCTCAGGCTCACCTCTTTGCCTGGGACTGTGTCCCTCACTCTGAATTCCTCTGGCACATGTGTCAGCACCTGATTCTGCCTCCATTTTCATTCTCCTATTTCACTCTGGGAGCCTGATATGTGGTTAGACCTGACAAGAGTAAATTTATAAAGATGTGAGCTACAAGAAAGCCTTGAATATGTTCCAGTTACAGGTCCACAGGGGCAACAAAGAAATCATCTCTAACTCATTTTTGGAGCACTGTAACAAGGGCATTTTCCAGGGGAGAAAAATCAGGTTTTATTGTTGCACTTGTAATGTTCACAGCTATTAAGGACTTTGCCACCTCTAAATGACAATGCATTAAGGACAGCATTTCAGCATCAACAAGGAAAGACAGGGTCAATGTCTAGGGCTGGCCGAGGCACCTCTTAAGCTGCACTTTTCACCAAACAAAATCAATGCCTATATATCTTCATGCTGGAATCAGCCTTTTGGTTTTGAACTAATCAAGTTTTACAGTAATTCCTTCCTGCACAATAATTTTTATTAATGAGAGGTGAGATGAGAAAACTTCACTTTGCCTTGAGCAAAGCTGATCTGCAAATATCTTCTATTGTTGAAATACTAATGCATCAAAATGTAATCCTCATGTACAGAGTTTATAATCATAAGAGCCAGATGTGAGTCCCTTTTCTGCCGCTTACTGGACAGATGGCTTGGAAAAAAAAAAAAAAAAAGAGCCTTAGTGAAATGGTAAAATTTTTCTGAGGATTAAGTGACATAGTATATGTATCTTGTATATGGTAAAAACACACCAAAATTATTAATTTTATGCCAATATAAAACTATATGCATAAACTCACATGCATATTCATGACCTCAGAGACAAATGGGATCTGTTTTTATAGTGTTTAATATGGGATTTCCTAAAGAACTGCATAAGAGGAAACTTAAATACTGCTTAGGGAAATGCTTCCCCTCGGTAGGTTTTGCTAATGTACTCCCGGCATCCCTGGACAAAGGCATCAGGGTGGGTCTCAGAACTGCATCATTAGTAGTGAAGCATGTTGGGAACTTACTTGTCTGGGTGACCTAAGGAGTCATATTAAAACAGTGGCGTTAGACATATGGGAAAGAGCATAAAAGTCCTCCAATGGATGATGGATAAAACAAAGCACATCTGTGTAAAGAAATCCTATGCAGCCTTTGAAAGTAATTAATTCATGCTTTATATCCTAACTTTCTCCACGGATTGCACGGCATGGAGAAATATTCATGGTATGTATTAAGAAAAACAAGTAGGTTACTGTTTGAAATGTACACATGAACTTTTATATACACATGCATGTAAAAATTCATGTCTAGAGAAAAGACTAGAAAGGAGCACACCAAGAAAAAAAAAAAAAGAGCTCTATGTGAGTACAAACATAGGATAAGGCCTATTAAGATAGGCCATCTTTAAAAAAATCAATTTTAAGGTGGCTATACAATTAATATGAGCAGCAGTTTACTTTGGGTGCTAAAAAAAATTTAAGGCACCCCTAAGCTGCTGAGTGAAAGTGTGTGTGGAACAGATCAAGCAAGAGTCTCAATAGACACTCTGCCTCTCTGAACAGATCTAATGGAAACTACCAGATTTTGAGAGAGAGAATTCCTCTTAAAAAATAAATGGAGTTTATTCTGCTAGAAGAAAGATCAACAGCCAGCCACCTGCTAAGTGTGGGCCGTTTAACCCTATGACAACCTTGTGTAGCACCTCCCCATGCTTTACACTGACTTTTGTGTTCATTTAAATAATAATACCTGACAAGCAGCAGAACGTGAGTGGTTTAGAGCATGAGCTCTGGAGTCAGAGCCTGGCATCCAGTTCTGGGTCCATAACTTAGTGACTAAAAGACCAATAGTCTATTATCACCGTTACTTTTTTTTAGTATTTAAGGTTTTTTCAATGATGTGATATAAAACACATTTATTGACATAAAATGAATGGCAAATTTAAAATGTGCCATTAGAGAAATTCTGACTCCATCTATCGATCGAGCTATGTGTAGATAGAAACACACACACTACTAGGAAGACACACCTTACTGGGCGTCAGATTCTTCTGGAACACATGGGAATTTGGATTTTAAAGAAGTGGCCAGGATCAATAGCCTCTGAGAAGGTGACACTGACTATGGCAAGAGCATCACAGCTGGGGCCCTGATGACTCTGAAAGCCCACGTCTCCCTGGGAGCCTGACTCTAAAGTTCCGTTTCCTCCTCTATACAATGAGGACAAGAACACCGGCCACCTCCTAGGGTGGCTGTCAGAATGTGAAGCGCTAGTTACAGGTCCTCATGTGTACTAGTACTTTAAAAATCTTAGTTATTATTTAAAAATACCTGTAATGAAGAGACCTAGAGTTATCTTTGTTTTTTAAGAACTTCAGAGTGGAGCATTATAGTTGTGGAAACAGTTACTGGGATAGGGGGTGAACCCATTTGGAAGGAACTTCAAAATGTGTAGAGAGACGGTGTGTGCCTGTAAGGGCCACCGCCCCAGACCTGCCTCTGCTGTGTGTTAGAGAGCTGCCCTCCCATCTCTCTCTTATTTCAAGTTCTCTGATCATTTTCTGTTTAATTAACGAGTGACTAGGGCCTTCACTAAGGACTGAGTATGACAGAGGTGTTTGAGAGATGGGGAAAGGCTGCATTTCCAGGAGGGAACCAAGCCTGGGCCTGTGGGGCTTAGATATACCGGTCCTTCATCTGAATTTTGTCAGTACGAATAGAACTCTATCTAGGGAGCTTAGATCCCTACTAAATAAAATTAAGGAGGGTCTAGGTTATCAACCAAACTCTTAATTCATGTGTAATGAATGCTACAAGTACTCCTAGAAAATACAGCAAGAAAGTCACAATCAATGAATACTCCCTCTGATAGGAAAGTCAATTTTTATATTCACAAGTTTGAATTCTGAAAATTGACTAAGAGGGAAGGAAGTATAGCCATGAAGGCTTCTCCTATGTTGTGGTCACTGCTGTTATTTCCAGCATCTGCACTGAAGTATTGCTTGACACGGTAACTGCTCAACAAATTGTTCCTGTATTGAATAAAGGAATGAAAGAAGAAAGGGAGGGAGGGAAGGAGGGAAAAGAAAGGAAAGAAGGAAGGGAGGGAGGGAGGGAGGAGAGGGTCAGGGGGCACAGGACAGTTTTAGGGGTTAGTAGCATCACCCATGAGAGCCTGACTCTTTTGCCATGGTCACCCACAGGGCGACTACAACGTGTCAAACTCTCTGCCAGGAGCTGGGTGCATCCTGATTGCTGAGTAGGGCTGGCAACCCAGTGACAAATTCCTGCTTAAACAAACATTCCATAGAAACCCAGACTGAATTTGCAAGGGGCTGAAGCCAGGCAAGACCGGGCCTGACAAGGAGGCTCAGCCCCTGCTCTTCTTTCTCCAGGCTCTGGCTCTTGCCACGGACCTCTGCTTTCCAATCAAACTCCAGGGTTTTTTGTTTTAATTTAAATCTGGTCACGGTGGAAAGCACTGGGTATTTACAGCTGATGAGCTTTCATCTCAGATCTGAGGAGAGAGCTTAAATGAATTCGGAAATGGATTTCTCATTTTTTTAAACTACATTTTCTTACATTAGATTTTTATATTACCTGTCTGTCCATGACAATCAGCTGAAGATTTGAAAGCCCCTGACTTCCCCTATGCTCAAATGGAATTGCTTCTCTTACACATTTAATCTCATCATATGGCCCCAAATCCACATTCCACAAATGAATAATCACTACGTACAAAACCCTGAAAATTCCATTATGGTCCTCTGTACCCTGTGGTCCTCTCAAAACAGATCACAACTGACTAAAGCAACCTACGTGTCCACATGACGTCTGCCAGTCAGTCATAAATCTCAGGACGACATCTTCCCTTCAATTCCCTCTCTTTGACTTTCTTTTTCTCTCTTTCATTCAAGCATTTAGTTTTTCCTGTGTTCTAATTTTATAGTGACACAAAAATGACATAGACTATTTATGGTAGAATTCAAGCAGTACAGAAGTCATGTAGAGTAGCAAATCTCCCCCTAACCGGCTCTCGAACCCCCTCTTCCCCCAGAGGTGATCATGACTAAACATGGAATACATGGAATATTTTTGTGCTTTTACATTGTTATAAGAATATACACTTTTTTTTAATATTGCATGGGATCTTACTAGATGTGTGTGTGTGTGTATGTACACATAGAGAGAGAGAGATGGAGAGAGAGAGAGAGAAAGTTTCTGCTGCCCAGACATCAGCCTAACTCACAGCAACCTCAAACTCTTAGACTCAAGTAATCCTCCTGCCTCAGCCTCCCAATTAGCTGGGACAACCTGGATACTTTTTCTATTTTTGGTAGAGAATGGGTCTTGCTCTTGTTCAGGCTGGTCTTGAACACCTACGCTGAAGGAATCCTCCTGCCTCGGCCTCCCAGAGAGTTAGGATTACAGGGGTAAGCCACCATGCCCAGCCCTCACTAGATGTACAATCCTGTAACTTATTTCGTGTAACAATATGCTTTGCAAGTATCTAGATATGACATACAGGGCTGCCACATTCTTTTTAGAGTGGTATACTGTGCCATTTTCAATTGGTGGACATTTAGGTGATTTCCAATTTTATTTTCAGTTCCTTGAAAATTTGTGTGCATGTGTATAAGTAGGTATAAATATAGAACAGACTGCAAGAATTGAAATTGTTGTGTCAAACAGCATGTGTATCTGATCTTTTAATAAAAATTATTTAATATATCTTCAAATAAGGCTGTCCAATATCTACACTCTCTGCAACTATTGCCATGCCTTGTGCCAACACTGAAATTTATTAATCTTTTCAACATTTACTATCAGATAACTGAAAACGTTACACCTCATTTATACTGTCTTGGTGAATAGTTAGGTCAAATATAATAAATGTATATACATTTTAGCTATGTCTAGTTCCTTTTCTGTGAATTTGACCATTATTATCTTGAATTTTTTCCCTTAATGATTTATATTTTATTTTCAATATAAATACTTTTTTTAGACATACGTAGCAAATATTTTTTCTTAATCTCACATTTTCCTTTACACTTATTTATAGTGTTGTTTTTTTGTAGCTTATAAAATTAAATATTTTGCATATTTTTAAAAGTAAGCGCACTATGCTAGCCCCAGTCTCCTTCCTGGAGAGGTTCTAAACCAGGGGTCCTTAAACTACGGCCAGGGGGCCACATGCTTCAGTGCGAATTATATTTGTTCCTGTTTTGTTTTTTACTTCAAAATAAGATATGTGCAGTGTGCATAGGAATTTGTTCATAGTTTTTTTTTTAGACTATGGTCCGGCCCTCCAACAGTCTGAGGGACAGTGAATTGGCCCCTTATTTAAAAAGTTTGAGGACGCTTGTTAAATCATCATGCAGAGAGGGGGAACTCAGGCAGAACCTGGCAGTCCTCTTGAATTAATGTGACAGAATTGGAAGTCCAGGGGCACCAAAGTGGTTGTAGTTTGAGGAAAGGAAAGAGCTGCACAGGGAGAAAATTCCATAAATCTGCTGTGAGAAGTCAGATGAATACTGATCAGTGCATACGTGTGTGAGGAAACCATGTGAGGCCAGGGAAAGAATGTTCACCCCAAAGGACTAGAATGAAGAGTGTCTGGAGCTCACACAGAGCCAGCAGCAGTGTTCTCTGGCTCATAATTACTTTACCATTTGGGAACATGTTACGATACTAATCAGGGTCTCACCTTAGTAATAGAGGGAAATTCTTTGACCCAAATCATGTGGCAGAACAAAGCTCAAGAGTAGTTATGGGAACATAAAAATATAGCAATCAATAAGGTAAAATTCAAAATGTCTGGCATCTAATAATAAATCAGGAGAAAATACATCAATTAAAACTGACTCAGAAATGACACAGATTGTAGAATTACAAAACAAGGATATTGAAGCAGTTATTACATCTGTATTCCTTGTATGTAAGAAGGCAGAGGAAATAATGAACTTACTAAGTAGAGGCATGGAGGAGATTAAAAAGACCCAAATAAAACTTCTAAAACTTAAAAATAAATGTGTGAGGTTAAAAATATGGCAAATTAGACATGATAGAAGAAAAAATAGGGTATTTGAAGACGTAGAGATAGAAACTTTAAAATGAAACAAAGAGTAAAAATAACTGAAAAAAATTTCCACAATGTCATTGAACTGAGCACAATTTTAAGCGACCAAATACACATGTCTTTGGAGCACACACAGGAGAAGAGAGGGGAGCAAGCAATCAAAGTGTGAAGAGACAATGGTTAAAACCTTTCCAAATTGGATGAAAACAATTATAGTTTTATAGACCACAAGAAGGTCAACAAATCAGAAGGCTAAGAAATATACGAAGAAAACTAACCCCAAGCACATCATAATCAAATTGCTTAAAAGTAAAGATTAAAAAAAAATCTTAAAAGTAGTCAGAGAAACAAAGACATTATGTACTAAAGAACAAAGTTAAGTATGACAGTAGATTTCTCACTGGAAACAATGAAAGGTAAGAGACAGTGCCCAACAACTTAGAAAGTACTAACCTGGTAACACTGGCGACTTAGAATTCTTTACCCAGTTAAAATATTTTTCTAAATAAAAGCTCAGTAAAAATGTTTTAGATATACAGAAGCTGAAAGCAATCATCATGAAAAACCTGCACTACAAAAAATTTTAAAAGTCCTCCAAGCAGAGGAAATGAATAACAGATGGAAACTTTGATCTATACAAATTTATGGAGATTAGTAAAGAAAATCTCTGTGACCTTTGATAGAAATGCTAGCAAAACATTGCCTAATCCAAGGTCACAAAGACTTTCTTCAGTAATTGTGATCCATAAAAGAAAAAGTAAATTGATAAATTGAGCTTCATCTAAATTAAGAACTTCTGCTCTTTCCATATCAAGGAGAAGCAATAATAAGAAAAAACTTTCAGCCACAGTGGAGGTAGAAGTCATCCATGGAAAAGACTATGTTGGTTTAGGACAATGGTTTCAACCCTGGCTCTGTAGTAGAATCTCCAGGGGATTAAAGGGAAGGTGGAGGAAGGGGATGTTTTAAGAAATACTAGTGTGTGGCTCAGCTCAATGACTCACACCTGTAATCCAGGCACTCTGAGAGGCTGAAGCAAGAGGACTGCTTGAGCTCAGGAATTTGAGACCAGCCTGAACAAGAGAAAGATCCCTGGCTCTACTAAAATAGAAAAATTATCGAGGCACTGTATAGAGATCCAGTGGCAGAGATCTGCAGTCCCAGCTATTTGGGAGGCTGAGGCAGGAGGATCAATCACTTCAACCCAGGAGTTTGAGGTTGCAGCTAGTTATAGTGACTCCACTGTACTATAGCTCAAGCAACAGAGTAAGACTCTGTCTCAAGAATATATAAATAAATAAATTTATATTTATTTAATAATAATAATAAAAAAGAACTTCTGCTCTTTGAAAGACACCAGTAAGATAATAAAATAATGATCCCCACACAAGAAATAGTATTTGCAAATCAGATGTTGGATAAAGGACTTTTATCCAGATTATATAGAAACTCTCAGGACTTGGTAACAAAAAATTACAATATAAAATGGATAAAAGAACTTGGATAGACCCTCTAATGAAGAAGATAAAAGGATAAAAAATAAGAACATGAAAATATGCTCAATATTGTTAGTGATCATGGACATACAAGTTAAAGTCACAATGAGATACCACTCCTTGCATACTCGAGAGTGGCTACAATTAAAAAGTCTGATCTGTAAATTCCTAACTAACGGGTACAATGTAGGAGTATATGGCACACCTCCTGGGTGAAGGACTCAGCTGCAACTTGGATTTTACTTTACAAATGCAAACAATGCAACCTAATCATATGCATCCTCAAATTAGCCTGAAATTAAAAAAAAAAAAATATATATATATATATAAGAAAAATATGTACCTGAATAAAAAATAAATAAATAAAAAGACTGGCCTGGCCTTGTGTGGTGGCTCATGCCTATACTCCCAGTTCTTTGAGGTGGAGGCAGAAAGATTGCATAAGGCCAGGAGCTTGAGACCAGCCTGGGCAACACAGCAAGGTCCTCCATAAAAATAATAATTAAAAAAAAAGGCTCTCTTGTCCTCCTGTTCGTCAGACAGCCGCTTTTCTAGTGTAGCACTAGCCGCATCCCTGAGGCACCATTGTGAAAGCGAAGGTCGGAATAAACAGATTTGGTCATGTTGGGTGCCTGGTCCTCAGGGCTGCTTTTAACTCTGGCAAAGCGGATATTATTGCCATCAATGACCCCTTCAATGACCTCAACTACATGGTCTACATGTTCCAGTATGATTCCACCCATGGCAAATTCTATGGCACAGTCAAGGCTGAGAACGGGAAGCTTGTCATCAATGGAAATCCCATAACCATCTTCCAGGAGGGAGATCCCTCCACAATCAAATGGGGTGAGGCATGCGCTGAGTATGTTGTGGAGTCCACTGGTGTCTTCACCACCATGGAGAAGGCTGGGGCTCACCTACAGGGGGGTGCCAAAAGGGTCATCATCTCTGCCCCTTCTGCTGATGCCCCCATGTTTGTGATGGGTGTGAACCACGAG
>CAUYON010154354.1:0-15484 GCA_963573935.1 Arctocebus calabarensis
TTATTTATTTATTTTGAGACAGAGTCACAAGCTGTCACCCTAGATAGGGTGCCATAGCATCACAGCTCACAGCAACCTCCAATTCCTGGGCTCAAGCGATTCTCCTGCCTCTGCCTCCCAAGTAGCTGGGACTACAGGCGCCCGCCACAACGCCCGGCTATTTTTTGGTTGCAGCCGTCATTGTTGTTTGGCAGGCCCAGGTTGGATTCGAACCCGCCAGCTCAGGTGTACATGGCTGGCACCTTAGCCCGTTGAGCCACAGGCGCAGAGCAAGCACACAAGGATTTTAAAGCAGATATTATAACTATGCCAAAGGACAAAACGGAAAATATTTTCCAAGAAATAGAAAAAATAAAATCTCAGCAGAAAAATAAACTATTAAAAAGAATGCAATAGTAATTCTATAAATGAAACTCTAAGACATTCTATTGGTATCTCATTGGAGTTTTAATTTGAATTTTGCTGATTACCTGTGAGATTGAACATCTATTTATATATCTATTTTCCACTTGGATATCCTCTATTTTGAATGCCAGTTTAAGTCTTTTGCTCATTTTCTTACTGTTTATAAGAAATCTTTATGTACTATGTAATCAAAAAAAATAATGTATTATTAAACATTTTCTCTTACTCTGTGATTTACCTTTCACTCTACCTTTTTTTCTTTTTTGAGACAGAGTCTCACTATGTCACCCTCAGTAGAATGCTATAGCATCACAGCTCACAGCAACCTCAAACTCTTGGGCTTAAGCGATTCTCTGCCTCAGCCTCCTGAGTAGCTGCAACGCCTGGCTATATTTTTTTGTTGTAGTTGTCACTGTTTTTTTAGCAGGCCCAGGCTAGGTTCAAACCAGCCTGCCTCAGTGTAAGTGGCTGGTGCCCTACCCACTGAGCTACAGGCACCAAGCCATATTTTAATGTTTAACTGCCATATTTTTTTCCTTTATTAATTAATGCTTTTTGTTCTCTGCTTTTTGCCTACCTTACATTTGAAAAAATATTGAGTGCATTCTCCTAGCAGTTTTATAGCTTTAAGCATATACATTTAAGGTCTATAATCCGTCTAGAATTTATTTCTGTATAAAATAAGATCAAAATTCTTTTTTCCAAGATAGCAGTTTAAGTCCTTCTATAGCTATTTTTGTGTGTGTTTTTAAGTGAAGACGACAGACTCTAACAGTCACTATATATTCCAGATCAAAGAACAATTAAACCAATACTGAAACTAGATTAGAATAGATTATATACTGGTTTTAATGCGTATGTCTTACAAACTATTTAAAATGTACTACATAAAATACTTTCACTAAAATTTACAGTCCTCCTTTGCTATCCAAGGGGGATTAGTTCCAGAATGCCCATTGATAACAGAATCCTCAGAACTCAAGTTTCTTATATAGAACAATATTTGCATATAACCCACAACACATCCTCTCATATGCTTTAAATCATCTCTAAATTACTTATAACACCCCAAACAATGTAAATGCTATGTAAATAGCTGATATACTATATTTCGTAGTTGTATTCTTTTACTGTATTGTTCTTTAAAGTATCTTCTATCCACACCTGGTTGACTCTGGGTGTGGAAACTGCAGATATGGAGGGCAAACTGTATTTGCTATTCATGTCATTGGAACTTGATTAAATACAAAAGCTTTTAGCCATGAGCCTCAAAAGATTACTTTGGGCGGCTCCTGTGGCTCAGCGAGTAGGGCACCGGCCCCATATACCGAAGGTGGCGGGTTCAAGCCCAGCCTCGGCCGAACTGCAAAACAAAACAAAAAAATAGCCGGGCGCTGTGGCGGGCGCCTGTGGTCCCAGCTACTAGGGAGGCTGAGGCAAGAGAATCGCTTGAGCCCAAGAGCTGGCGGTTGCTGTGAGCAGTGTGACGCCACAGCACTCTACCCAGGGCGATAAAGTGAGACTCTGTCTCTACAAAAAAAAAAAAAAAAAAAAGATTACTTTGATTTCAGAAAATGGCCAAAAAAACAAAGAAGCCAGTGGGTGTTAATAAAACTCTGCACAAAAGTAAACATATGTTTATAATAATGCAGAATTCAATATTAAAGGAGCCAGTGTTGGACCCTATCCAAAATAATTTTTAATTTGAAGTGACTGAGAACACTCATTTTTCACATAATTTGAACAACTATATAGTGTGGGATCTGAGTGAATTATCACTTATTCTGTTAGCCTCATATACAACAAAATTACTATCTAAAATTCTCAGACCAATCTTTACCTAAAGGTTAGCAAAACTAAAATAATAGCAGAAGGAAGAAAAAATAACAAATATCTCAAGCACTAAAAATCAAGCTGAAAGGCTATATTTGAATTTAGGTCTTACATAATACCTTTTCATAAATCTACAGAAAGCAGAATGAAAGTTAAGTATGAGACTCATAATTAAAACAAGTAAAGTTGAGCATTTAGCATATAAAATATTGTTAGTGTCAGAGGTAAACAGTATAAATTCTGGGAAGGTGGTTTTAATATACATGCCACTATGTGTATTAGCATAGTAGCAATTCGTAAATATTAAGTTTCAATACTGGGTCCTTCTATTTTAACAGTACAATTACTCTGCATCTCTGTGAAATACAGATCTTTGATATTCATGATGGAATCATCTTAAGACCTTTGTGAATGCCATCAGTCACAAATAACATTACCCACAAAACTAAAAGGTGATCACTTTCAAAATACAGTATGTAGCCTACAGTACAGAAGACTGCTAAAATGCAAATGACTATCTACCCCCTTCCCGAAATGCTGTACATTCAAGGTTCAAAGATAAAGAGACAAATTAGGACAGTGTCTGAGAGGAAATAAAGTTGGTTTTTTAAGTTCACAAGGTTTATTTTTCTGTTCCAGAAGATTTTGAAAAGCCAATCTCCACATGCATAAGTTTCTATGGTATTAGATATTACAACTCCATTTAAAAAATAAAACGTAATATTTAGAACACTGGTAAATTCAATTTTTTTTTTTTTTTTTTTTTTGCAGTTTTTGGCCCGGGGCTGGGTTTGAACCTGCCACCTCCAGCATATGGGGCCGGCACCCTACTCCTTTGAGCCATAGGTGCTGCCGGTAAATTTAATTTTAACCAGAAATTCCTTCTACCTGAATTATACAACTTCTGAACTAAGCTTCCATCTGCATACTGCCCAGTCACACTAAAGGATGGGACTAAGAACACAGATAATATTATTTTTCCTGTTTAAAAAAAATGTAATGTACCTCTTAAAACTTTCATTAAAATTAGTTCCTAATTACTATTCCTGAGGTTTTATTTTAGGTCAAAATACATATAAGTCAGAAAAATGAATTAATTATGTAGCAAAGAAAAGGAAATAACTTCTCCAAAGGAATAAATGTATTTCTTTGCTGACAAATGACTATGTTGATATAGCATAAGAATTTAAAAAACCATTAAACTAATGCCCAACCAATATTTAATTAAAGTACAATAGTGGAATAGATTTGTAATACATCTAATCCAATTTTTTACTTAGTCTCAATTTTTAATTTATGTTTATAGAGCCAGCATTGAAGAATTACATATTTATACTTGCTGCCCTTTCAAAAGTTATATCAAAATCCAATAGACACACCAAAACATAGCTTTGGCAGGGGCAGTATTACTTAAAATTAACTAAGAGTGCATTTTACAATTATGTCCACATCTAGGACCAATAGTAATAATACAAATATCCTTTAGAAATTTTTTCCAGCTTTATTGAGGTATGACTGAATAGATACACTTTATAATTCTTATCAATACATTACTTACCAAAAACATTTCAGAAATGTGAACAGTATCACACACAAATGACTGATTTTTCTTTGTTACTTCTTCTCTAACATATCACAGAAATTAATTTTTTAAATACTACTTACATGTATATATACACAGACCTAAAATGCTCACCTTTCACAGAAACTCACACACAGATGTAAATTAACAGACTTAAATCTAAAATTGCTTTCAACAAATCAATGGTGTGGGGATTAAGTGGTAGGGTGGCTACTGACATTATTTGGATCTTCATTCAAATAAACCACTTATAAAAGGCATTTGTGAGACAGGGACGTGTGACTATGGACTAAATAATTACACATAAAATTTCTGTTATTTTGGTGATATGATGATAGTATTGTATGATTGGCTATACTAGGTCCTGATTTTTAAAGGGACACATACATAAATATTTAGAGGTAACTTGACAGTGCCAGAATTTGAAGTACCACAGAAAAACATAAGAAGCAATTATGGCATAATGTTGACAATTTTTAAATTGGAAGAGGGATAATTATATTTTTGTGTTGGTTTAAAATTATTTGTAGAAAGAAAGAGGAAAAGAAAGACGGAACAAACAAAGGCATCAACAAATCAGGGTTACCTTTTCCCAGTCAATTCAACTTGGCCCTTCTTATTGAAGATGAACTTGGAATCATTATATCCCCATCCATTCCATTTCATAACTTCCTGCCTAATAAGAAAAAAAAAGATAAATGAGACCTATGCTAAACATCTCAAAACTAAACAATATATCATTGATTATTAACTTTTATTTTTACTTTTTTTTTTTTTTTTTAGATAGTCTTACTATGTCACCCTTGGTAGAGTGCCTTGGCATCATAGCTCATAGCAACCTCATACTCTTGGGCTTAAGCGATTCTCCTGCCTAGCCTCCCAAGTAGCTGGGACTACAGGCACTCACCACAGCACCCAACTATTTTTTTGTGATTATTATTTAGCAGGCCCTGGCCAGGTTTGAACCCACCAGCCTAGGTGCATGTGGCTGGTGCCCTAACCACTGAGCTACAGGCACGAAGCCTGATTATTAACTTTTATAATCATTTTAGAGACCTTATGCCCACTGATAACTGTGTTAGTTTAAATAAAATGAGTATATATTAAAATGTCTATATGTTAATATTTCTCAAAATAGAATCACTCTGATGAGTAGCACCTGCTTTAAGAAAGCTACAATCAATAATATTAATACATTCAAAGGAAGAAAAAGATGATAAAAGGAATAAGATATGTTTTAAGTACAAATATGCTTTTTTTTGTGCATGTAATTGAGTTTACATTGTTAGATAGCCTAAAAGTTTTACAATTATAACTAAGAACTTATTTGAACAAAAAACAAAGTTTGGGGGCAGCACCTATAGCTCAAAGGAATAGGGCGCCAGCCCCAAATACCGGAGGTGGTGGGTTCAAACCCAGCCCCAGCCAAAAACTGCAAAAAAAAAAAAAAAGTTTTGTATGTATCAGAAAAAATTCACAATTATTAATCTGCTGCTGTAGGGGGAAAAAAGACCAATTTATAAGACAAGTTCACTAGTAATTGATACTTTTAAGAAAGTAGATTAAAAATCTCAGTGTTGGGGAGGCAGCTGTGGCTCAAGGAGTAGGATGCGGCTCAAGGAGTAGGATGCCAGCCCCATATAAGGGGGGTGGCGGGCCAAGCCCAGCCCTAGCCAAAACAGCGAAAAAACCCAAATAACTTAGTGTTGGGTTTACAGTCTAAATCCTTCAACTTCCATGTAACCAACAATCTCTACCTTGATCTACACATAATGTTTTAATTTCTAAATTACTAGTATTTCATAGTTTCTAGAAAAGATCATTTTCATCAAAACCAATGACTTAATCATTCAACTCTACACACATTACATAAGAATAGACAGGTCTGGGCCCACACAGAACACAATAAACACCCACACTGAAGTAATGGGTCAGTTTTTATTAGATGTTATACCTGGTGCCCTACTGGGATCTGGGTCACTGAAACAATCTGGTGGTGAATCTCATCTCAAATATGCACTTTATAATGCAAAATCTTTGACAAAAACCCTTCTCTATCTTGAAAGTTATTTGCTGTACTAAAATTTCAAAACAAAGATGTATTCAGAAATTGTTCTTCGAATTTTTCATAATTTTCAAGGAAGAAGAAAATGCCAATTGACAAGTAAAATTTTTTATTATAATCATAATTCTTGTTCTAGTTCAAACTCTTTTCAAAAAAGTGGAACATGAACAGAACACAACTGAACCAAATCCAAGTAATTAATTAGGAACTGAAATCTCCATCTATACATTAAAATTGAAACAAAGAATGAGGAACACTCCCTTTAAAGTTACAGTTCACTATCAATAAAAACTACAGTCCCAGGTGGCACCTGTAGCTCAGTGGGTAGGGCACCGGCCCCATATACTGAACCTGGCCAGGCCAAACTGCAACAAAAAAATAGCTGGGCGTTGTGGTGGGTGCCAGCTCTTCAGGTGATAAAGTGAGACTCTGTCTCTAAAAAAAAAAAACAACAACAACAAAACTATAGTCCCTGTACAAAACTGTTCAAATATCTGAAGACTACTCATCAAGAGACTGGATTTGTAGATAAGTTAGTTATAAACTAACACCAAATATTTTCTACTAATCCCACAACACTCCTACTTCACTGTAAGGCAGCAGTTCTCAACCTGTGGGTCATGACCCCTCTTTAACAATGAAAATACATTGCGGCATTAGGAAGGTTGAGAACCACTGCTGTAAAGGAAAGTTTTAGAAGAGAATTTTTAGAAAAATCTCCACAGAAAAATTTAATGACTGTCACCATTGACACACTTAAGATTTCTGTGTATGTGTGTTGAGTGTGTGAAAAAAAAAAAAAAAAAAAAACAGAAAAAACAGATTAGGTTACTCAGGAGGCTAAAGCAGGAGGATCACTTAAGGCCAGGAGTTTGAAGTTGCAGAACACAGCAAACCTGGTCTCCTAAAAACAAACACCTAAGAACACAGCAAACCCTGCCTCCCAAAAACAAACAGATTAGATTATTTTCCACTTTGCTTATCTTGATTAAACTCGCTCCACTTTTATTTCTTTTTTTTAACTGTCAAAATCCATGAATTAATTTTGTTTGGAAAAAGAGGACTTCACAAATGTAATTAAGTTAGGGACCTTAGGATGAGATCATCCTGGATTACCCAGTGGACTCTAAATAAAATGACAAGTGTTGAAACCAATTGATTGTGAAAATAGAGTTGATCTCTAGATTCTCAATTCTATTCCATTGATCTACATATCTGCCCTTATGTCTCTCCACTTTTATTAAGTGTAATTTACTTAGTATTTTTCTTACATTTCCATAATTTGTATTAGAAAAATAATGTATACTTTTAAAAAGTAACATATTTAATGTTATTTAATATGCACATAGATTTTTGTATGTGAATGTATCTTATTAATTAGTGAATTTAAATATTTGTCATGAAATCTGTAATCTACAAAATAGTAATTTGGTTTTACACAAAATAAATGCAAAAACACCAACATAGTCCTTTTGCCTGGGAATCACTTCCAGCACAGATGAGGAATCTGACATGTTTATGAAGCTTAACAATAAAGATCATTTTCCTCAGCGGTGCCTGTAGTTCAGCGGCTAGAGCGCCAGCCACGTACAGCTCGGGCCAGCTAAACAACAATGACAACTGCAACAAAAAAATAGGCCTTGTGGAGGGTGCCTGTAGTCTCAGCTTGGGAGGCTAAAGCAAGAGAATTGCTTAAGCCCAAAAGTTAGAGCTTGCTGTGAGCTGTGACCTCATAGCTCTTTACAGAGGGTGACATAGTGAGAGTCTGTCTCAAAAAAAATTTTTTTCCCTTAAAATTATCCATAGAATAATTTTAAAAAATTATATCCAGATTGCCTTAAAGTAAACCTGATTATAAGGGCTTGCTCTCAGAATTTCACAAGGAAGTAATTCAAGGTGAAAAAGAAAGATCTGCTGCTATGAACTACAACACAAAGACATTTACATACTGAAGAACTTTTGGCCTTACATTTTCAAGTTGGGCAATATACTAAAGAATTTCCAAGTTTTCAAATGTACTTGTTTCTCCCTTTTTACCCCAATCAGAAAATTGGGCTAATAACATTGTTACCAGCGGTTGCTGTAAACACTTCCCTTTTTGTCTTCTTCCAGTCAAAGAATGAAAGCAAGGGACACAAAAGTTTAAATCAGTGAGCAAAGAAGTTTGTTAGTAAGCAGCAGTACATTCCTAAGTGGATAGGAGCAGGTAAATGTTTAAACTAACAGAAGTCTTTTCTGCATCAGCCTTTTTTCTCCCATTTGGCCTCGGATTCTTCATGATGTTATCTCTTCCCCTTTTTTCTTGACCAATGTTGATCAGTCAGGAGGTTTTCCATCTTCCATGGTTAGGTCCAGAAGTCTTGTGGCACCCAAAGCCCACCGGGCTGTTGGGTGAGACCAAAGTATCTATAGTGTGCCCTGTGTTGTTTCTGCTGACACTCGTGGTTACTTACCTTTATCTCATTACTGTTACAGTATGTTTTCTTACTCAACTTCTCCTATGTTTACACTGCCTTTTGGTGGTTCCTCTGCTCAGGTCTTACTTTCCTATCTACCCTAATATCATGGGCTCTACCATATTCGTATCAACTTTTGAAGTCCTCTTGGAGGTGAAATGGCATTTGGAATGCAACTGTAGTATATAATTAAAATCTAGATTAACCACAACCAATTTCCTGATACCTTCAAATATCCCAAGTGTAGGTAAATTTAGTAGGCTTCTGATTTTAAACTTTTATACACATGTATCCCTCAAATTACTAATATATACTAGGACAGTTAAACATCAACTATATGATTATATAAAATTTTAAAATAACTTCTTATATAGAAGATAAGAGTGTAAGTACTATGAAAGCCATTACATTAGCACTAACATTTTAAAATCAGAGTAAAGCATTACATAATCACAGAATTTAAAAGCTAAAACAATTCTTAGGAATCACCCCAGTCAGCAGCTCATTTTTCAGATAAAGAAACTATGCCTAAGCTGGGTGCCTATAGCTCAGTTCTTAGGGCACTGGCCATATGCTGCAGGACTGGTGGGTTTGCACACGGCCCAGGCCTGCTAAACAAAAAAGAAAACCTATGCCCAGAGAAGCACCCTTCATCATAGAGTTAAGCTAGCTGTGAGCATACAAAAGGCGATTCTCAGTCTTATGATTCTTCATCTTTAGAAAGACATAGTGTCTGAAACGCTCTCTGTCATGCTTTCAGGTACCCAAAATGATTTAAAGGAACTCATTTTTTCTTCACATCAACATTTTTCTATCTATGACATGTTATTACAAGTTGAGTACCCCTTATCTGAAATGCCTGGGGCCAGAAATGCTTTGATTTTGAATTTTTTCAGATTTTGGAATATCTGCATATACATAATGAGATGCCTTGGGGAATGGGACACAAGTCTAAACATGAAATACACATATACACCTTATCACACAGCCTGAAGGTAATTTTATATAGTATTTTTAATAATTTTGTTCATGAAACCAAGTTTGTACACGCTGAACCATCAAAAAGTAAAGGTGTCAATAACTCAGTTTCAGATCTTGGAGCATTTCGGATTTCAGATTTTCAAATTAGGGATGCTCAACCCAGACTATAGCCATTCTTCTGCACTTGACCTGAAGGAAAACATTTAAAAAAATCAAAGAATACGATTGTGTCAGAAACCAACACTGTCTATCTCCTCTAGTGTAATGAATTCTGCCATTCAGAATATCCCCAAAGCACCATAAAAACTGAAAGGAGGAATGATAAAAGAATCACCAACTTCCCAGAAGATTCAAGTAAAAGGATAGAATTCTCAACTAACTCCAGAGGTGAATTAACCAGTACATCCTCTCAGGATGTACACCGCTTCTAAGAACTAATCACAACAAATTTAATGTTTTCAATGTACAAGACCGTTCCCTCCTGCCAACCCCAAAAAAGTTGGCTTAATTTTACTGCATAAATTTTTTTTTTTTTTATTGTTGGGAATTCACTGAGGGTATAAGAAACTAGGTTATGCTGATTGCATTTGTTAGGTAAAGTCCCTCTTATAACCGTGTCTTGCCCCCAAAAGGTGTCTTGCACACCAAGACCCCAACCTCACCCCTCCTTCCCTCTCTCACTGCATAAAAAAATTTTTTTTAAATGTTTTACACATTTACACAACCTGACCACATTACCAAACAGTGAAAAAGCAAAGTATTGGTATAACAGAAGAAAATGGAGACATAAAATAGCATCACATATACACAAGGTGGCAGTATTCTCCCATGACATACTTGATGTACACATCCAATATTATTATATTTCCCTGAAGCATACAATATTTAAGTGAAATGTTTAGATTTAGCCTTACTAAGACCATAAAGAGTTCCTTCCTTTATTCTTAAAATGGAAAGATTTCCCTTTTAAGTCTCTGTTCACAGACAGGTAAACTGTCAGATTAGAACTTCTCTAATAGTAATAAACTGCAAGCTTTCTGATATATATGTATATGCATGGTTTCTATCATTACTATTTCTAATCATAATATTTTTCATTAGAAAATAAGGAAAAGAAAAAATAGGAATCCATTTTTAATTAAACTTTTTCAAAGGTTTCATTGAAGTAACTTTTTTAAAAAGTTATTCTGATAAAATCCTAATAATCAAAATTCTAATAAAAATACTGTTATTCAATTCAGATAACCAAATTTTTTTCTATATTTTTCAATTTAAACAATAAGAAAAAGATCATATGATCTCAGAGCTTTCAAGAAATGAGGAGTATGAAACTTAAACCCTAGTGCTGGATTTCTAGCTAACCAACCTCAGTATCAGTTAAATTCAAACCAATTTCATACACAGTACAATATAATATGTACAAGTTTTAAAAATCCTTTAAGAATTTTTTGTGTTAATTAAAATACTTATTATCTGGTTGCATGCTTAATTACTTCTAGACATAGATATACACACATACTATCTAGCTAGACATAGATAACATAAAGGAAATCGTGATAGTAAAAAATAAAAGTGATGAGAAAGATAACAAGGTTTGTTTAATAAAACAGATACATCCCTGAAAAGATGCTCTACAAAAGAAATTCTAAACATGAAATACTATTACTACTGGCTGCTTTATTTTAACAAAATTTTTTTGAAGTGGACTTCCTAGTAGGAATATAAAAAACTGCAGTGAGAAGGGCAAACTTTGTGATTTTTTTATTCTTTTTTTTTTTTTTTTTTTGAGACAGAGCCTCAAGCTTCCATCCTGGATAGAGTGCAGTGGCATCACAGCTCACAGCAACCTCCAATTCCTGGGCTCAAGTGAGTCTCTTGCCTCTGCCTCCCAAGTAGCTGGGACTACAGGCGCCCACCACAATGCCCGGCCATTTTTTGGTTGCAGCCATCATTGTTGTTTGGCAGGCCCGAGCTGGATTCGAACTTGCCAGCTCAGGTGTATGTGGCTGGCGCCTTAGCCCTTTAAGCCACAGGCGCTGAGCCCCAGTTTTTCTTTTTTTGAGACAGTCTTAGTCTATCGCCCTGAGTAGAGTGCCATGGCACCATAGCTCATAATACCTCAAACTCCTAGGCTCAAGTGGTTCTCTTGCCTCAGCCTCCAAAGGAGCTGGGACTACAGGCAAGTGCCACCATGCTACTTTTTCTATTTTTAGTAGAGACTGGGTCTCACTCTTGCTCAAATTGGTCTTGAACTCCTAAGCTCAAGCAACCCACCTGCCTCAACCTACCAGAATGCTAGAATTATAGGCATGAGCCACCATGCCCAGCCTCTTACTACTTTTTAAATGGTGGCTCCTAGAAAACTTAAAATCACATACATATCTGGCTTATATGCACTCATAGCCACTGCTCTGTGCTGAAATCATCTTCCCCTCCCCCCAACCTCAGGGCAGGACCAAGGTGCAGCCAGCCAATCCCTGACGGTGTGGACAAAGATGATGGGAGCCAGCCATTCACTTCTGCACCTCCCCTTTCTACCTTCCTTCCCTCCGGTGACACTGCCCCTCCCAGCCTTGCTTCCCACTCTGGGGGCAGCTTAGTGCTACCTGCCTTCTGCAAGAGTCCCAAAATGTCAAGGTAGGAAAACACTTCACATGTTGTCTAGTGAATTATGCACTTGCTAATGTGTATAGACATTCAGACCCAGGACCACAAATCTTTGAAGAAACAGTGGCGCTGGAGGTGATAGCTGGTTTTTTCCTTCCAGTACAAAGACCCCTCCAAAGCATACATGTTCTACATAGTTCTATATAAACAAACTCTATGTATCATTGTCCTACAGGATCTGTAGGGGACGGAGTTCAAGACCCCTGCAGTCTTGCAATGATGCTCAAGTTCCTGATATAAAATGGTGTAGTGTTTGCATGTAACCTCTACACATCCTCACCTATACTTAAATTTATTCCCTAATTTTTTTAAATTTTGCTTTCCTTTATTTTTTTCCCAACCACTAGATGACCGGGGATTCCCATACACTATACTGTTATTTACAGTACCTAAAACAATGCCTACACATTACTTCTTTTTCTCAGATACAATATAGTACTCAATACATGGCAAATTCAAGTTTTGCTTTTTATTTTTTGAGACAGAATCTCAAGCTGTGACCCTGGTAGACTGCCCTGGCAACATAGCTCACAGCAACCTCCAACTCTTGGGTTCAAGCAATCCGCTTGTCTCCCTCAGTTTTCCTATTTTTAGTAGAGAAGGGGGTCTCAATTTTTGCTCAGGTTGGTCTTAACCTTGTGAGCTCAAGGAATCCACTGAGCTCAGCCTCCCACAGTGCTAGCCACAACATCTGCTTTTTTGTTTTTATTTTTTAGTGGTTTTTTTTTTTTTTTGAGGCAGCATCTTCCTCTGTCACCTTGGGTAGAATGCTGTGGCAACATAACTAACAGCAACCTTGAACTCCTGGGCTCAAATGCAATCTTCTTGCCTCAGCCTCTCCAGTAGCTGGGACTATAGGTAGATGCCACCATGCCCAGGTAACTTTCTAATAGAGATAAAGTTTCACTCTTGCTCAGGCTGGTCTCAAACTCCTGAGCTCAGGGGAATCCACCTGCCTCAGCCTCCCAGAGTGTTATGATTACAGGCGTGAACCACAATACCCGTCCTCAAGTTTTGCTTTTTTGGAACTCTGTAGAATTTTTTTCTGAATTAGTTGAATTCATGGATGTGAAAACCACAAATACAGGGGGCCAACTATAGTTCCTCATAATGAAATAGACTGCAGATTGCTGCTAAGGCCTGCCTTCTGGAAATAATAAATGACAACACCCAGACAACAGGCAGATTCTAATTCCTCACACAGCCGCCGTTAAGACACTCACAAAGGGCAGCACCTGTGGCTCAGTGGGTAGGGGGCCAGCCCCATATACCAAGGGTGGTGGGTTCAAACCCAGCACCGGCCAAACTGCAACCAAAAAATAGCCAGGCATTGTGGCAGGTGTCTGTAGTCCCAGCTACTCGGGAGGCTGAGGGAAGAGAATCGCCTAAGCCCAGGAGTTGGAGGTTGCTGTAAGCTGTGTGATGTCACAGCACTCTACTGAGAGCAATAAAGTAAGACTCTGTCTCTACAAAAAAAAAAACACTCAAAAATGAATGTGTATAGGTCGGGATATATACACCTTCTAAGCCAAATATGGCTCCCAATCTGGAGTGCCACACAGCTTAGTGGACTAAGGTTTTCCTTGATTTTTTTCCTCTTCTGCAGAGGTTAAAAAAACAAAACAGTCCAGGCACAATGGCTCACACTGTAATCACAGCATTTTGGGAGGCCAAGGTAGGAGGACTGCTTTAAGCCAGGAGTTTAAAACTGCCTAGACAACAGAGTGAGATCCCAGTCTCTACAAAAGAATTTAAAAATCAGCAGGGTGTGGTGGCACACACCTACAGTACCAGTTACTCAGGGGGCTAAGGCAGGAGAATAGCTTGAGCCTAGGAATTTGAGGATGGAGTGAGCTGAGATTGTGCCACTGTACTCCAGCCTGGGCAACAGAGTAAGACCCTGTCTCTAAAAAAAAGAAGTGGCTTATACCTAAATCCTAGCATTTTAGGAGGCTGAGGCAGGTGGATTGCTTGAGTTCATGAAATAGAGACCAGCCTGAGCAAGAGCAAGACCCCGTTTCTAAAAAATAGCCAGGTCTTGGCTCGGCCCCTGTGGCTCAACGGGCTAAGGCGCCAGCCACGTACATCTGAGCTGGCAGGTTCAAATCCAGCCTGGGCCCACCAAACAATGAGGGCTGCAACCAAAAAATGGCCGGGCGTTGTGGCGGGCGCCTGTAGTCCCAGCTACTTGGGAGATGGAGTAAAGAGACTCACTTGAGCCCAGGAATTGGAGGTTGCTGTGAGCTGTGATGCCATGGCACTCTACCCAGGGTGACAGCTTGAGGCTCTGTCTCAAAAAAAAAATAGCCAGGTCTTGTGGCAGGCACCTGTAGTACCAGTTACTTGGGAAGCTGAGACAAAAGAACTGCTTGAGCCTGAGAGTCTGAAGTTGCTGTCAACTATGATGCCGTAACACTCTACCCAGGGTGACAAAATGAGACTGTCTCAAAAAAAAAGAAAGAAAGAAAGCTAACAAAATAAGACAAAAATCCTACCTCATAGGGCTGTTATGAGGATTAACATAGTCAGAAATGTCTAGAATAGATGGGATACAGAGGCTCACACCTATAATCCTAACACTCTAGGAGGCCAAGGCAAATGGATTGCCTGAGCTCACAGGTTCGATTAGCCTGAGCAAAAGTGAGACCCCATCTCTAAAAATAGCTAAGCGTTGTGGTGAGCGCCTATAGTCCCAGCTACATGGGAGGCTTAGGCAAGAGACTCACTTGAGCCCAAGAATTTGAGGTTGTTGTGAGCTATTATGCCACAGCACTCTACCATGGGTGATAAAAGTGAGACGCTATCTCAAAAAAAGAAAAAGATGTCTAGAATAATGTCTGGCACCTTGCAGACACTTAATAAATGTTCGTTTCCCTTCTCCTTCCTTCCTCAGCCAAAAATCCCAAGTTTTGCTGGCACCTGTAGCTCAGTGGGTAGGATGCCAGCCACATACACCAAGGCTGGCGAGTTTAAACCCGGTCCTAGCCGGCTAAAACAACGACAACTGCATCAACAACAACAACAACAAAAAAAAGCCGGGTACTGTGATGGGCTCCTGTAGTCCCAACTACTTGGGAGGATGAGACAAGAGAATCGCTTTAGCCCAAGAGTTTGAGGCGGCTGTGAGCTGTAACACCACAGCACTCTACTGAGGGCAACAGCTTGAGACTGTCTCAAAAAAAAAAAAAAAAAAAATCCCAGTCATTTCCCCCTCCACATGAATCCATAGTAAGTTCCACTCTATTCTATACCTAGACAACTGCTATTTTGACTTTAGATGTAGGAATTTACATTTAAACCTATTAGATTTCTTCTTGAGATGAGCAGACATATTCAAATTGTTCAATGTCAAGTAATTTTTTTTTTTTTTTTGTAGAGACAGAGTCTCACTTTATCGCCCTGGGTAGAGTGCCGTGGCGTCACACTGCTCACAGCAACCTCCAGCTCTTGGGCTTAAGCGATTCTCTTGCCTCAGCCTCCCTAGTAGCTGGGACT
>CAUYON010154363.1:0-45246 GCA_963573935.1 Arctocebus calabarensis
GTCCCAGCTACTAGGGAGGCTGAGGCAAGAGAATCGCTTAAGCCCAAGAGCTGGAGGTTGCTGTGAGCAGTGTGACGCCACGGCACTCTACCCAGGGCGATAAAGTGAGACTCTGTCTCTACAAAAAAAAAAAAAAAGAGAGAAAAATGTCTGGGAATACAATATTGGTGCTTCTGGGATACATGTTAGTTAAAGCCTAGGGAGTCCATGAGATTTCATCAGAAGAACACCAAATCAGAGAAAGAGAAGGGAAATCAGGGGAGAAAATCATTTCTCAGCATCTATTTCCAAGATTATAAAATAAAGAAGATGGACCAAAATAACCCCTGAATCCCTTCTGCCTCTGGTGGAAACCAAATGGAATCTTCTGGATATATAAGGTGGGGGAAGGTGCTGGTAAGGGGGGAAGAAATAGGAAGGGGAAAGGGCAGATTTTATGTAGTCTTCAGAACTTTACAATGAGCTAGACTGGGTTCTAGAGTGGCATCACAACTCACAACAACCTCAGACCCTTGGGCTTAAGGAATTCTCTTGCCTCAGCTTCCCAAGAAGCTGGGCAGCAGAATTCTTTAAACACAGGCTTTTACAGTTAGTTGTGTGAGGTACATAAATATTTCTATGGGAGGTCTCTTTTATTCTTGCCGTATTAAGAGGGTAACTTGGGCAATGAAGTCTACTGTTCCTGATAACAGCTTTGAAAAACTGGAAAGCTGGTGCCTGTGGCTCAGTGAGTAGGGCGCCGGCCCCATATACTGAGGGTGGCGGGTTCGACCCAGCCTCGGGTTTGTGGCAGGGGCCTGTAGTCCCAGCTACTCAGGAGGCTGAGGCAAAAGAATCGCCTAAGCCCAAGAGCTGGAGGTTGCAGTGAGCTGTGATACCATGGCACTCTACCAAGGGTGACAAAGGGAGACTCTGCCTTTAAAAAAAAAAAAAAAGAATTCGGCCAGCTCTCTGTGGGCTACGTTGCTTGTCACTCTCTAGCCCCAAGTATTTCTGAAGTCTCAACTGCCATGTTAACCACAGAGTTACACTCCATGCTTCAGTCACACCGCTCTTTTTCTCAAATACATCTTTTTTCCCCAAAGACCCATGATTTTTTTTTTTTTGAGACAGAGTCACACTTTGTAGCCCTCAGTACTCTACTGCTGTAGTGTCATGCTCTGGCTCAGGCTGGTCTCGAACTCGTGAGCTCAGGCAATCCACTGGCCTCAGCCTCCAGAGTGCTAGGATTACAGGCATGAGCCAGCGTGCCCGCCCCAAAGCCCAGGATTTTACACATAGAGATCTTTCTGCCTGATCTTTTGCCATCTTCCCCACCCAGTTGCTAACTGTCCTCCTAAGATCTTCATCAGTGAAGTCTTATTTTCCCCTCCACAGAAAAAAGCCACTATTCTTTGTTTACACATAATATTGATCATACTATGGTAACTTAGTGTATTAAAACTATCCATTTCTAGGGGGTAGAGAGGTAAATTTACACCGAACAAGTACAATGAGCACCATCCAGGAGACCGACACACTTATAACTTTGACTCAAACTACAAAAGCAATTCATGTAACCAAAACATTTGTACCTCCGCAATTCTGACACTAAAAAAATAATAAAAACTATCAATTTCTATCAATATCTCTTTCTCTTTTGGAAATCTTAGACTCAGTTGAGAATCTGAAGAAAGCAATGAATCTTCTCTCCAGAAGAATACACCCGAAATTCTGTGTATGATCTCACTGAACATCCCCTTCTCCAAGCCCATCCACCCACAGACCCCAGATGAAGAAAACCCCTACTTTACATATTGCCTGTCCAATAAATTTACAACTGCTTATACGACAAAAAACATTTTTTCATTATTAATCTTTATAATTCAGGGCAACACCCATAGCAAAATGGTTACAACACTGACCACAGGCACCAAGGATGGCAGGTTCAAACCCGGCCCAGGCCAGCTGAATATCAATGACAACTGCAACAACAAAATAGCCAGGCATTGTGGTGGGCACCTGTAGTCCCAGCTACTTGGGAGGCTGAGGCAAGAGAATCGCTTAAGCCCAAAGAGTTTGAGGTTGCTGTGAGCTGTGACACCATAGCACTCTACTGAGGTCAACATAGTGAGACTCTGTCTCAGAAAAAAAATCTTCATAATTCAATGCTAAAAAATGTTGCATTAATCTGTTATTCATTTTCGAAATTCTCCCTTATAATGTCAACCCTCTATAAAATGATGAAAACCTGGTGCTACCATCATCTGCGTTAAGAAGGTAAATGTGGCTCGGCGCCTGTGGCTCAATCAGCTAAGGCACCAGCCACGTACATCTGAGCTGGCAGATTCGAGCCCAAGAGTTTGAGGTTGCTGGGAGCTATGATGCCATGGCATTCTACCAAGGGTGACAAAATGAGACTCTGTCTAAAAAAAAAAAAAAAAAAGAAGAAAGAAAAGCTAAACAAAATCAAGAAATTCATAGACTAACTACGGAAAAAAAGAACCTACTCAAGTAAATGAAAAAGGAGAACTTTCAGCAAATGTTTGGGTGAAATCTCATATTGCAGGCTGAGAAAGAATTCTCAATTGAAAGATTAGGGTAGGTTTGAAGCTTAAACTTCATTTTACTTTCAAGAGAGAAAAGGCACAGCATAAAAGAAACAAAGATGGAATGCTGAACCTGAGGATGAATGGCTTAGACTTTTGTTGAGATAAAGAAGAGAGTAGTGTGTAGAGGACTGGACACCATGCTTGCAAAGGACAGTTACTGATTCTTATCACATTAAAAGGAAATGCTGAGAACAGGACAGTCTCCTGGCAAGCCTAGAGACGTTTCCTGACTTAGGGGCAATCCTTCGAGTAACTCATGTTTAGGAACAGTTCCATTCATCAACAGGAACAACTGTGGTTTCATGCATGCCCCCACTGTTGTGCCCGAATTTTGGGGTTCCCCCCAGAAGAAACTCACACCAGGCACACCGATGCAAAAACAAAGGGTGGAATTTATTACAAGCTTAAGCTCTGACTGTTCAGGCCCGCCTAAATGGCAGACCGATCTGAATGGCCCTGAGGGGTAGGGCTGAGGTATTTTTATAGTGTACTGAAAGGAAGTTCGGAGGGGGGAATGTGATAAGGGGAGTGGGATAAGGGAAGGGTGGAACAAGGATGAGTCCAGGTGTCTCTCCAATTGCTGATTGGATACCTCTGCAGTGCCAGGAACGGGTGGGTGGTCGCTAAGCAGGAAGGGGCGGGTACTGATCAACAGGTGGGGGTGGTCAGGGGAACTGGAGCCAGGAGCCAAAAGTTACAAAAGTAACATTTACATCACAAATTACACAGCAACCTGTAAAATGGAGTCCATTAACAAAATGGCGTCACACGGGCCCTTTCACCCACACATACACTTTTCAGTACAAGCACATATCACATGCACATGCAATATTATGTACAAAACATGAAAATCAATATTCATAGATGAATTATATTCTTTATCATGAAAGCTTAAAGCTTATAAAAGCTTTTTGGTGAATGAAGCAACTGTAACTCAACACGATTCTGTGTGCTATTTATTCAAAATTCTATGATTTGGGGGGTAGAATTCACAAACTAGAGAAGAAAGCATTACACTCCATTGGTTTTAACTCAGAATTTTGTTTCAAAGTACTTTAATAATTGTTGAAAAACTTGATTTGAGTATTCATTGGTTCAAATGTTTTAAAATTCCATAAAACTCTGTGAGAATTTTGGTTAAACAACTGCTGGGAAGGCTAGGAAATAAAATAGATGTTGTACTACCAAAGGAATAAGGAAGTTATATCTTGACTCTTATTGGATTTCCCATAACCACCATCTGATTCTGTAAAATATATCAAAATTCAATACTCCAAAAAATTGTTATATTATAAGAAAAGAATAAATGGCAAATAGATATTTTAGAAATATTATAATCAAGGATTTCCACATTTAATATTCCATAAAATAGATGCCAGCTTAAGAAGAATGGAAAAGAACACACAGTGAGGAAAAATCCAAGTACTACCTGAGAATAATTTTAATTCTGAAGGCAATAATTTATTTTTAAGAATATATACTCAGAGTGATAAGGAAGAGTGTCTAGATTGTCACCACAATTTTCTTCCTTTCTTCTGTATTTATTTTTTCTGTCTTTCCGTTGTGAGTTTGTTCTTTCATTTAATTTCTTCTGCCAATTCCAATTCCAACTCTATACTATACTCTATTGCTCACTGTTGGAAGTTGACAAGTTTATATAGCAAGGAGTAATTTATGCTGAAATGGAAATGTAAATGAAATAAAAATGCTGAATACCAGTTTAATCTTCATTTTACATTTTTAAGCCCCTCTCCCTTGACTTTAAGAAGGACAAGTGACACAGGATTCTACCATGCAGGGCTAGACAGTGTGAGCTCAGAGGTCAGACACCCATTTCTAGGCACAAGCAAACTGTCTTCTTTGGGCCACACCCTCTGGGCTCTGATAAGATCATGAACAAAGCATCCTGTGAGGGTTTTTTTGGTGATTCCACATTGGGTAGGAGCACACCCCCTAATCCTTTCTCAGGGATAAAGACTGTAAAGGACCAAATGCAGCCACGTGTAATCCTCTAGACGTTAGACCCCTAGATAAAAGAGCCCATGTGGAGACTCCCAAGGGAGTTCTTCAGTTCTTTTGTTGGACCCAAATTGGGTTCCAACTAGGGTGGACGCCCCCAAGAAAACAGTCACCAACTCCCTAGTCGATGCCAAAGCAAGAGGCAGTTTATTGCTGACGTGTCAGGGTCCCTCAGCCGCTCGGACCTGGCTGTTACCGGCTAGTTTTAAACCCGAAAACCGCAAGGGGAGGGGAAGGGTGGAGTGAGTGGTGTGTTGCTCCTGGATTGGCTGGTTTGAAAGCCTGGCAGTCAGCCGATTGCGCGGCTCGGAACGGGAACGTGGGGTGAGGGTTGGAACGGGACTGGGGCTTGGGTAACCAGGATAAGGAGGGTGTGGGCTTGACCCACGTATGGGAAAACAGGATACGGTTGGGCCAGTTGGGTAACTTCAGGGTGGGGGTGCCCGGAGTGCTCTCGGAAAGTCCCTGCTCACCAATTTCTGGGAGATTGGGGTTTTCACTTTCACCCTTCCAGAAGCTCTGGTGCTTTTTACTTCTTCTGTATTCCTTTCTAACTTCTAGTAAAAGTCCTGTCTTACCAATGATCTGTGGTCCATGGGTTCATTCTTTGAATCCCCCAAGACCAAGGACCTACTGAAAAGCGAAATTCTGGTATCACAAGTTTCTCTATCTGTCGTGAATCAGTGCTGGGAAGGAGAGCAAACCAGAGTGGAATGGTGGGGACTGAAAAAAATACAGCATAAGAGAAGAGACAGAAGCAAATGATGGGATCAGTAGTCTTACTGAGCTGATGGCTGCAGCCAGCACCAAAGCATAAAATCACTTTTATTTTATAGTACCTGTACAGGGTTCTCCAGGTGGAAGTAGCATAGACAATATGGGCAAATAGCATAAACAAAACACATAGTTTTGGTCTTACAGTATAATGGAAAATGTAAATGACTTTAACAAAGACAAATAATCTTTTTATGGTTTACACTCAACTTCATTAACATATGACAAGAAGCAAGAAGGGAAAGATCATGAGTCCCAGCATAGTTAACAAAACAAAGGAAGAACTATGTGACTTAGTGGTTACTATTTAACTCTGTTAAGGAGAGAGAAAGAAGAGAGGGATCTCAAGGATTTCTGTATAGTTAACCTAACAAAGAAAGGGCTACAGCGACTTCTGGCAGATGGAGCATGAAGAAAGGAATACGGCTGTTTTGGGAACGGAGGAGAAGCAGACGGGGGTTTATTCTCTGAATGTTCCCCAGGCTGTGAGGGCCCTGCCAGTCTCACAGCCCACTCTCCACATCTATCTTCATATTGCTTAAGTAGGTACAAAAAGTAAAAGAAAAAATTAGAGTGCGACACCTGTGACTCATCGAGTAGGGCGCCGGCCCTTATACTGAAGGTGGCCGGTTCAAACCCAACCTCACCGAACTGCAAAACAGAAAAATAGCCAGGCGTCGTGTTGGGAGCTTATGTCCCAGCTACTCGGGAGGCTACCTCAAGAGAATCACCTAAGCCCAAAAAGCAGAGTTTGCTGTGAGCTGTGTGAGCCACTGCATTCTACTGAGGGTAATAAGGTGAGACTCTATCTCTAAAAAAAAAAAAAAAAAGTAAAAATTAGAAAGAAAGTCTTACAAGGAAGAATATAAAATGAAAAACTAATAACTATGTAATTGCACATACCATACATTCATTTAATCAAGTTTCTGTATTTAACTCACATTCATTTCTAAGAATGGGTGTTTATTCAGTATCGTGGGTATTAAAGAGGTAGAAAAAGTAAAACTAATGTCTATTTGAGAACCTTTCAGCTGGTGCTCACCTGATTGTTTACTTCATGACAGTCGTGAATTAATTCCACTTTGCTCTTAATTTCCAGTTTTTTGGGGTGTGTGTACATGACAAGTGCATGCTAAATAAAAACAGATTCAGTCATCTAAATTTGCAGCACAAACTTAGAGGCTGATTATTCTCTTCACAATTTATTTATTTAAAAAAATATGTTCAGCATGACTGAACTTCAGAGCATTTTGCTTTTTGTTTTATGGAAAATATTTCTAGACAAATAGCTTACTCTTCTAGCATTTGTTTATACTAAGTAGTTTACTGGGATTCCAGATTCTAACTGAAGCAAATGCTGCCAATAGTGTGTTAACTTCACATCATCTTTCTCCATGACCAATTTTAAAAGTTTTTGCATTTCCTTTATGAATAGAAAAGGTATATCATGGTCAAAACATGGTTTTTTAATATTATTATTCATGCTAAACTTTTTATCTGTCACAAGCCTGAGATTATAATAGTGATTATAAATAAAAACACTTTGAAATCTAACATTTCCCTGGGATTCATATTTCATGACTTCTTTTAACAAAATCTTTGTGTCACAAAATTCAAATAAGGTACAGTATATTCTCTTTATGTGAAAGGACCCGTGTGATGCTGTTTTGTTAACGGACTCCATTTTACAGGTTGCTGTGTAATTCGCCATGTAATTGTTAGTTCTGTAACCTTCCCCTCCTGGCACCAGTTCCCCTGACCACCCCCACCCGTCAACCAGTACTGGCCCCTTCCTGCTTAGCGACCACCCACCCGTTCCTGGCACCGCTGAGGTATCCAATCAGCAAGTGAAGAGACACCTGGACTTATCTTTGTTCCACCCCCTTATCGTATTCCCCCCTCCCAACCTCCTTTCAGTACACTATAAAAATACCTCAGCCCCTCCCCTAGGGGCCATTCAGACCGACCAGCCATTTAGGCGGGGCTGAGTGGTCCTAGTTTAAACTTGTAATAAATTCCACCCTTTGTTTTTGCATCGGTGCGCCTGGTGTGAGTTTCTTCTGGGGGGGACCCCGACATTCGGGCACAACATATGAGCCCATAAAAGTTGAGCATCAGATTTTAAAGGTATTTTGTGTGGGCAAATTGTGTCAAATAATATTAACATAGTCATTTACTATGAATATAATTTTTGACATTTGACAAGTGTTTTTGGTGATTAATGATGTCATGCAATTTTGTATATACCTGTTGGCAATTCACAGGTCTGCTTTTGGGAAATGTCTGTTCAGATATTTTTGTCATTTTTTAATTGGGTTATTTATTTTTGTTATTGTCTTGAGTTCCTTATATATTCTAGTTATTAATTCCTTTTCAGATGGATAATAAATATTTTCTCCCATTCTACCCACCTATTAACTTTGTTAATTGTTTCCTTCATTGTGCAGAAACACTTTCATTTTGTGTTCTCTTAATTGTCAATTTTTACCTCAGTTGCCTGTGTTTCTGAGGATGCAACAAGAATTCTTTGTCCATAGGCATGTTACAAAGCATTTCCAATGTTTTCTTTTAGTAGCTGTATAGTTTCAGGTCCGAAGTTTAAGTCTTTAGTCCATTGAGATTTGGATTCTGGTAAGAGATAGACATCTAATTTCATTCTTCTGAATGTAGTTATCAAGTTGTCCCAGCACAATTTATTAAAGATCTGTCTTTTCTTTTTTCTTTTTTTTTGTAGAGACAGAGTCTTACTTTATCATCCTCAGTAGAGTGCCATGGCATCACACAGCTCACAGCAACCTCCAACTCCTGGGCTTAGGTCATTCTCTTGCCTCAGCCTCCCGAGTAGCTTGAGGCGCCTGCCACAACGCCCAGCTATTTTTCTTTATTTGAAGTTTGGCCAAGGCCAGGTTTGAACCCGCCACCTTCAGTATATGGGGTCAGCACCCTACTCAATGAGCCATAGGCTCCGCCCAGATCTGTCCTTTTCTTATTGTATGTTCTAGGTGCCTTTGTTAAAGATGGGTTGGTTGTAAATGTGTGGATTTATATCTGAGTTTTCTATTCTGTTCAATTGGTCTATGTGTCTGTTTTTTATGCCCAGTGCGTTGCAAGGCTATTTTGATTATAGTTTTGTAGTATATTTTGAAGTACAGTAGGTATGATGCTTTTTGCTTTGTTTGTAAAAATATCTGTAAAAAATGCCATTGGCAGTTTGATAGGGATAGTATTGAATCTGTCAATTGCTTTGAGTAGTGTTACTATTTTAACTATATTCATTCAATTCATAAGGATGAAATATCTTTTCCTTTTTGTGTGTGTTTCTTCTTTATTTTCTTTCATCATATTTTTATAGTTTTCCTTGTATAGATTTTTTTCACTTCTTTGGTAAAATTGGTTCCTATGTATTTTATATTTTTTGGAAGTGTGGTAAATGGGATTGCCATCTTGATTTCTTTTTCAAAGTGTTTGCTATTGGTGCATATGAATGCTACTGATTTTTGTTTATTGATTTTTGCATCCTGCAACTTTATTGAATTTGTTTATTAGTTCTATCAATTTTTTGGTAGAATTTCAACTTTTTCTCTATATAAAATTATATTGTCTGCAAGCAAGGCTAATTTTACTTCTGCCTCTCAAAACTGAATGTGTTTTGTTTCTTTTGCTTACCCAATGGCTCTGACCAGGACTTCCAGTTCTATGTTGAATAATAGCAGGGAAAGTGAACATCTTGTCTGCATCAGTGTTTAGAAAAATGGCCTTCAATTTGCCTCATCCAGTATGATGTTAGCCATGGGTTTGCTATAGATATCCTCTCTTATTTTGCTGTATATCCTCCCTTCTATACTAATTTTAAAAGGGATTTTGTCATAAAAGAATGTAGAATTTTATCAAATTTTTTGACATTTTTAAAAAATAATCATATGATTTGGTTCTTGATTTGGTCAATGTAATGTATCTCATTTATTTATGACATGTGTTGACCATTCCTGTATCACTGGGATGAATCTCAGTTGATCGTGGTGACTGATCTTTTTAAAGTGTAGTAGAATTCACTTTGCTATGATTTTATTGAAGATTTGTACATGGATATCTTCAGTGATATTTACTTATAACTGTGTTTTTTATTGTATCCATGTCTGGTTTTGCTGTCAGAGTAATGCTGGCCTTATAAAATTAGTTAGGAAATATTCCCTCTTCTTCACTTTGTTTGAAGAGTGTGAATAGGGGTGCTATTAGTTCATTGATGGGATTTTTCTTTTATTACGGCTTTGATCTCATTTCTCATAATTTATTGGGGAAGTTTTCTATTTCTTTATGGTCAATGTTTTTAGGTTGTATGTTTGCAGAAATTTATCTATTTCTTTTAGATTCTCCACTTTATTGTAGTATAGTTGTTCATAATAGTCTCTAATAATTCTTTGTGTTTTTGAGGTCTCAGTAGTTAAATCTCTTTTGTCATTCATGATTTTATTAATTTGTCTCTATTATTTCTTTTCAGTCTAGCTAAAAGTACGTTGATTTTGTTTATCTCTCTTTAAAAAATGACTTTTTCTTTTGGTGCTGTTCTGTATGCCTTAGTCCCAATGCTATATATTTCTGTCCTGTTTTTTTATTATATATTTTTCTACTAATTTAGATGTGTCTTTTTCTTCCTTTGCTACTGTCTAAGCTGCGTCATTAGTTTATTTGAAGTTTTTCTTACTTTTTTGATACAAATGCTTATGGTTATTAATTTCCTTCTTAGAACTACAATTTGCTCTATTCCCCATATTTCAGTATGTTATATTTCCATTATCATTTGTTTTGAGAGTTTTTAAAATTTGTTTTTCTGAATTTCTTCACTGACCCATTGGTTTCCCAGAAGAACGTTGTTTAATTTCCATATGTTTGCATATTTTCCAAGGTTCCTCTTGTTATTGAATTCTAGTTTTGTTCCATTGTCCTGAGAGAAGATACTTATTATACATATGATTTCCATTTTTTTGAATTAGTACAGACTTATTTTGTAGTCTAAGATATTGCCTCTTCTCAAAATCATCTGTGTGCTGATGTAAACAATCTATATTTTACAGCAATCAAAGAAATGTTTAGGCCCATTAAATAGAGCATCTAGTTTTACTCCACTGTTTCTTAATTGTTTTCCTGTATGGATGATCTGTCCATTACAAAGAGTAGGTGTTAATATCCTCTATTATTAGTGTAATGTAATCTATGTGTTTCTTTACATCTATTAATGTTTGCTGTGGAAGCTCCCGAAGGTGGGTGCACAGATACTTATAATGTTATATCCTCCTGATGCATTGACCCCTTCATTACTAAGTAACATAGTGAACTTCTTTGTTATTCTTTACATATTTTGATTTGTGGTCTACTTCGTAATATGCCTATGACTACTTCTGATCATTTTTGGTTTAGCAGCTCTATGCCTTTTGATTAAAAAATTAAGACCATTTGCATCTAGTCTTATTATTGATACAAAAGGATTTACAAGTCCATATTCTTACTTGTTTTCTTATTGCTTCTCTCTTTGTTTCTTCCTTCCTTACTGTCTTCCTTTGGGGTTAAGTAATTCTTTGTGGTATCATAGGTTTTGCTTATAAATTATATTTTTAGTGACTGAGTCTCACTTTTTTACCCCAGATGCAGCTAAATTTTTTGTTTTTTCATTTTTTGTAGAGATGTTGGTCTATGTTAGCCAAGCTAGCCTTAAAGTACTGGGCCAACAAGATTCTCTCACCTCAACCTCTCAGGTCCTGGGATTATAGGTATGTGCCATTACACTTAAACCCATTTTTAATTTTAGAAAATCTATTTTAGGTTTTTGTTCTTTGGCTATCATGAAGTGTATGGAGAAAAACTTCTAGATATAACCATTTATTTCAAAGTGATGATAACTTATTTTAAATCACAAATAAAAGGCAAAGAAGAACATGCAAAAACTCTATACTTTAACTCCATCTCCCCAAGTATTTGACTATTAGTTGTTTTAATTTAAATATTTTTATATTACCTATATTTTAATGAATTGCTATAGTTATTTTTTAAGAGATTTGACTTTTGGGCTTCATAGTATAGTTATAAGTATATTTCACACCAAAAATACATTAAAATATCTTCTGGGCTTATCTGTGGACTTAATTTTAACCAGTGGATCATATACTCTGATATGTTTTCATTTGCACAATAGTGGCTTGTTTATTTATTTATTTATTTTTCTTTTGGATTGAAGAGCTCTCTTTAATATTTCTTACAAAGTATATTTGGTGATGGTGATTCTTTCTGTTATTATTTGCCTAGGAAAGATTTTATATTTGAATGACAGTTTTGATGGATACAATATTTTTGGATTACAGACTTTTATTTGAGCACTTTTATTTGAGCACTTTGAAAATTCCTTTCCACCCAATTCTGACCTGTATGGAGACGTCTGTTACTATAATAATTGGAGCTCCTTCATATCTTAGTTTCTCATCAGTCACTGCTTTTAAGGTCTTCTTTTTGTTTCTTTTGAGAGTTTATTATGTACCTTGGAGTACCTTGCTTTGACTCTATTTGCTGTTCTAAAACTTTCCTGTACCTGGATTTTTATCTTTCTCAAGTTTAAAATATTTTTCTGTTATTATTTCTTTCAATACCTTTCCTACCCCTTTCTCTTGTTCAGATCCTTCTTGAACATCAATAATTCTTAAATTTGGTGTTTTAAGGTAATTTTCTATACCCTGTGGCTAGTCTTCTTTCCTTTTTATCTCTTTTTATCTTTTTCCCCTAACTCTATTTTCAGACAGCTGGAGTTTGAGCTCACTGATTTTTTTTTTCTTCGCTTGGTTCATTTTGCTATTGAGAGTCTCTAAAGTTTTCTTTAGTTCTGCAAATGCATTTATCAGTTCAAAGACTTTTGTTTGATTTATTTCTATATTTCTATCTCTTTGTTAAATTTTTCTGATACATTTTTTAATTCCTTTTCTGTGTTATTTTTTAACTTTCCTTAAAATTTATATTTTGAAGTCTTAGTCAGGAAGTGCACCAATCACTTTATTGTTGGCACCAGTTACTCAGTCTTTGCTTTATGAATTGGGGGAGGTTATGGTCCCCTGTTTACTACTGTTTCATGGAAGTATCATCTATACCTTTGCACTGAAGGATTCATGATTTGCTCTAGTTTTTTTCTTTCTTGGTTATTTTTGGGTTTTGTCTGTATTTAATATATTTGCTTAGAAAATTTTCACTCCAAGGTTGCTGCCTCATTTTTGGTTCTAGGTAGTGTCTGAAGCCCAGATTCATCTTCACTGTAGTGGATGGTAAGAGCACTGCCTATCCCAAATGGAGGAGATAAATAAGTATTATCCTAGAACTGTGTGAATGCTGGCTAGCGGTTTCATGACTATGGGATATATCAAGTATACCTCCTACAGTGTGGTGTTACTGAAAAGGCACTTCAATTTCATGTCTCCTTTGGTTGAGTAGCAGACCACAATTTCCAGAGTGGGTATGGTAGTCCCACCTACTTCATTTGTCTCTCCTTGTCCCTAGGGATATTCTTCCTGTCAGGACATTATGGTGCTACATATGGGTTAGGGCAAGAGTGGGTCTACTTCCAGAGAACCCAAGAAGTTGGAAAGCTGATTGATATCTCAATGTCACTTTTTCCGTGAATTAGGAGAGATTTCCTATGCCTGGCAGAATGAGAGGGAGGAGCATTGTGCATGTAGATATCTGGTTCTCTCACTTTCTGCTCAGAGTATTTCCATATCAATATGGCCCCAGAAATAGTCTCAGCCTTAGACTTGAGCTCTGTGTTGTTGCTGGTAAAATTTGTGGTGCTGTATATTTAGTTTTGGGTTTTTGTTGGGAGAAGAGAGCTTACTATTACACCACCATTTGGGAAATAGATGCTAAGAAATATTTTATGGGTAACCCAAATCATATTTGCTTAAGTAAAATTTTCTCAAAATGGAATTTCTTGACTATGTATCCAAAAAGTACTGGTCTCAGGTATAGTAAAATTTAAATTTCAATGCAATTCTTATGTTTCTTTCTTGGGTAGGCTGTCTCTTTTGCTCTTCTCTTATCATTCTCAAATTGGTTTATTAATCCTTCAGAAACAGAAATATTTTTCTGAAAATTGTGGTTAAAACTTGTTGAAATCCTGGCCCAGTTTTGGCCAATTTCTGAAACAAATAGAATGGGAATGGACTACTCTGGTTAACTAGGCTTAAATTCTATTTATTTTACCATTTCAATGAGGTCTTGCAGAGAAGACTTAGGCATATTGCATGAGATAGAAGCAAGAAGTAAAGCACCAATTTTTATCATTTTGCAGTTTTGGCATAATGAAATATTCTTAAATGTAGTAGTGTCAAATAACAGGAATTTTTTGACTTTTTTAATTAAGTCATTTGTATATAGATCGTGAATACATTTATGCCATTATGAGATTCGATATGTAGATTATTTGTACAAATTGGGGTGTTTACATCCTACTAATCAACATAGACTTCACCTCATTTACCCAATTACAGGGTTAAGACATTGTGTTCTACACCTAATATATCCAGCTTATATTTGCAATATGCTCCTTAGGTGTGGTCCCCCTACCAACTCTCCCTATATCGGCCCACCTCCTCTCTCTCCTTCTCCCTCCCCTTCCCTCCTTCATCCTAGGCTAAAGTTGTGTTTCATTTTTCATATGCAAGTGTGAGTGATTATAGATTGGTTTCATGTTAGTACTGAGTACATTGGATATCTTATTTCCATTCCAGAGATACTTTACTAAGAAGAATATTTTCTAGGCTTGGCACCTGTGGCTCAATGGGCTAAGGCGCGAGCCATGTATACCTGAGCTGGCGGGTTCGAAACCAGCCCCCGGGCTCGCCAAACAACAATGATGGCTGCAACCAAAAAATGGCCAGATGTTGTGGCAGGCTCCTGTAGTCCCAGCTACTTGGGAGGTGGAGGCAAGAGACTCACTTAAGCCCAGGAATTGGAGGTTGCTGTGAGCTGTGATGCCACACCACTCTACCCAGGGCGACAGCTTGAGGTTCTGTCTCAAAAAAAAAAAAAAATATTTTCCAGCTTCATCCATGTAAACATAAAAGAGGTAAAGTCTTCATATTTTTTAATGCTGCATAATATTCCATGGTATACAAATACCACAATATTTTTTTATTTTTACATATACATGTGTTAATTAGGTTTCCACTTTTTGCCTTCACAGAATTTAAAAGGCTTAAAATTTAATAACAATAACAATGTTTAAGGTAAGGACTAGAAACAAAAATCACATAAAGAATGAACAAAGATAAGTACATTCAGAAAAGAAAACAGATGATTACTGCATCAAAATATTGAGCTATATTGGTAATAATAATGCCAAGAAAGTAATGTTCACATTGTCAATTAAGACATTATAGAGTGCTTTGACTCTGAGGCTCAGTATGAAGTCATTAGTTAACTTCTTATTTTTTTTCCAAAGTCTCAAAAAATAGACAAAAAATATTATATAAATAAAAGCAAAGGAGAGTTTCAAAAAACAGATTATGCCAAATCTTATAGACAATAGAAAAAGAAGAAACATTTCAAAATCATTCTACTTGATCTGGATACCCTTGATATTGAAATTGGAGAAAATAAAAGAAAATATATTCTTATAAAGGGAAATTACAAACATATTTCACTTATAAATGAGTATGTAATATCCTAAATGACATATTAATAAGTTGAATTAAAAATTAATGTTTAAGTAATGTACTTTGGTCAACATTGAATCCAATTTATGTGAGAATTAGTCACTATTTTCTTTTCCTTTTTTCTTTTTGTTTTCTATCCCTCACCCCTTCCCTCCTTCTCTCTCTGTTCTCTCCTTCCCCCCTGCCTCACTGTGTCATTAATTGTCACTAATTGTCCTCAAATCAAAGTTGAATACATAGGATTCATGCTTCTCCATTCCTATGATGTTTCACTAAGAATAATGTGTTCCACCTCCATCCAAGATAGTGCAAACTCTGCAAAGACCCCATTGTTTTTGATGGCTGAGTAATATTCCATGGTATACATATACCGTAGCTCACTAATCCATTCCTGGGTTGAAGGCCATTAAGGCTGTTTCCACATTTTAGCAATTGTAAATTGGGCTGTGATAAACAGCCTACTACAAGTGTCTTTATAATAAAGTTTTTTTTTTTTTTCCTTCTGGATAAATGCCCTGTAATGGGATTGCAGGATCAAATGGGAGGTCATATACCACAATTTATTAATCCATTCATGGGTCAATGGGCACTTGGGATTCTTCCAAGACTTGGAAATTATGCATTGAGCTGCAATGAACAATCTGGTGCAAATATCTTAATTGCATAATGATCTTTGGTCCTGTGGATACCTAGAAGAGGAATTGCAGGGTCAAATGGCAGGTGTACATTTAGATCCATGAGTGTTCTCCACACTTCCTTCCAAAAGGAATGTACTAGCTTGCATTCCCACCAGCAGTGCAGAAGTGTTCTCTTTTCTCCACATCCACACCAACATCCATAGTTTTGGGATTTTGTGATGTGGGCTACTCTTACTGGAGTTAAATGGTATCTCAAAGAGGCTTTGGTTTGCATATCTCTGATCATTAAAGATGTTGAGCATGTGTCTGTAGACCATGTGCCTATCTTCTTCAGAGAAGCTTCTGTTCATGTCTCTTGCCCACAATGAAATGGGATCACTTTTTTTTCCTTAGTAATACGTTTGAGTTGTCTATGGATTTGTCATTAGACCTTTGTCAGAAATATAACTTGCAAAAATCCTCTCCCATTCTGAGGGATGTCTATTTGCTTTATTTAGTGTGTTCTTGGCAGTGCAGAAGCTTTTTAATTTGATCAGATCCCAGTAATGTATTTTTTCTGTTGCTTCAGTTGCCTAGGGTGTCCTTCTCATAAAGTATTCTCTGATAATTTTTATAGTTTCATGTCTTAAGTTTAAGTCCTTTAGTCAGTGAGAGTCAATTTTTGTTATAGGAGAAATGTGTGGGTCCAGTTTCAGTCTTCTACAGGCGCCAGCCAATTCACCCAGCATCATTTGTTGAATAGGGAATCTTTCCCACAATTTATATTTTTGATAGGCTTATCAAAAATCAAATGATGATAAGTGTCTAGATTCATGTCTTGGTCTTCAATTCTGTTCCATATATCTACCTCTCTGTTTTTGTGCCAGTACAATGCTGTTTTGACCACTATCAAATTATAGGTTAGTCTGAAGTCTGGAAGTGTGATTCCTCCCGACTTGTTTTTATTTCTGAGTAATGTCTTGGCTATTCGAGGTTTTTCTGTTTCCATATAAAATGAAATACTAATTTTTCCAGGTCTTCCAAGTATGATAGAGGTGCTTTAATAGGGATTGCATTAAATCTGTAGATTGCTTTAGGTAGTATAGACATTTTAACAATATCTATTCTTCCCAGCCAAGAGCATGGCATATTTTTCCATTTGTTAACATCTTCATTGGCTCAAAGGAGTAGGGCGCCGGCCCCATATGCCAGAGGTGGTGGGTTCAAACCTAACCCTGGCCAAAAACTGCAAAAAAAAAAAAAAAAAAAAAATCTTCAGCTATTACTTTTCTCAGAGTTTCATAGTTCTTTTTATAGAGATTTTTCACATCCTGAGTTAGATACACTCCCAGATATTTCATCTTCTTTGACACTATTGTAAAGAGAATAGAGTCCTTGATTGTTTTTTCCCCTTGACTATTGCTGGTATATATAAAGGATACAGACATGTGAGTGTTAATTTTGTATCCTGTTAATGTTGCTGTATTCCTTGATCACTTCTAGGAGTTTCGTAGTTGATTGCCTGGTCCCTGATCTGAGTGGAAATGATTTCATTATTACCCCATTCAGTATAATATTGGCTGTGGGTTTGCTGTAGATGGCCTCTATCATTTTAAGAAATGCTCCTTCTATACCTATTTTCTTAAGCATTCTGATTAAGAAAGGATGCTGGATATTATCTAAAGCTTTTTCTGCATCAATTGAGAGAATCATATGGTCTTTGTTTTTTAATTTGTTATGTGATGTCTGCCATATCGTTTCTTGAGGGAGTTGATCAACTCTGATTATTCACGTTGCCAGATTTGTTCTGCCGATTCCGCCTCATGATTGTTTTTCACTGTTGGCTAGGTGGGCAGGAAAGGTGCAATTGAATTGGGAGTTCCTGGAGTTGTGGTTAACGATCCATTTGTCAAAGATCTGGGACTGTTGACTGCAGTTTTTTTCCCTATAACTTTGCAAAAGACCCGTAGAGTTTTATAGTCTGAGGCTGAGGAAATTGGCTTGGTGTGGTAGGGTTAGCTGGCTCTGTCTTGTATTTAGCTGGTTCTTGGCCGATCCTAAAGGATCAATGACTCTGGTAAAGTCTTAGCTGTGGAGAAAGTCAAGCAACTAAGACACCCCTCCACCCATGAACAACAACTGGAAGAGGAAAATCAACCCTTCCCACTAAAACACAACCAGGGTACCAGCCGGGAGGGTCCTTGGGTGGTTGGCTCAGGTTAGAAGTTCCAAATCAATTGACCCAGTCAGTATGAACTCTTAAGTGGGAGAGTTTGAAAGGTCTCCAGAAACTAGATGGCGGAGGTCTACTGGCTGCTAAAATGTGGCTTGCTCTGGTGCTCTCAAATCAGAAAGGCCTGCTCAGTGGCAGAGTTGGCCTAGGGGGCTGTGTCTCTTTCTCCACCTTGTTCCTCTTTCACGACCAGTCACTGGTGACCCCACAGGGCTGAGGTCCTGCTCCCTCTAATAAGCAGATGTGCTGGGGCTTTGCACCTGTCAGAGACAAAGGAAGGTCAATGCCCCCACAGCCCGGCCTCTATCCTCTGCCACCAGCTGGCTGGAAGAGCATAGGCATGCCTGCTTCATGTACTCAATAGCCACATGAAGAGTGTGGCTCCACTTGAACTCAGTCTAATCCTGAGGGTAACAAGTCAGCAAATGCTTTTTTCCCTCAGCCTCCATGCATTTGCCCCTGCCACTCTACAGCACCGGTATCCCCATAGAGCGAATTCTGGTTTCTTCTGGAGGTCCTCAGAGTTAGGAAGGTGTCTCTCCAAGATTAGACCCCAGCAGGATTGCTCTATTGTTGCTGAATCTTTGAAGGAAATGACCCTGCACGTTCACAGGTGACTTCTGCAGCCAGGGATTTCTGGCTGTAGGGAAAGCTCTGGGATTGTGGGGCGCATGGATCCAGCAGCAGGGCAGGGGACACTGCATACAGTTCTGGCAGTGTCTAGTGGCTGGTGACTTCAGCCAGGAGAGAGCTCAGTTCACAACTCTTACCTGACCGGCGGGTGTGATGCTGAGGCTCCCACGGGGCTGAGCACAGGGGGGTCCGGGGGGTGGGGGTGGGAGGACAGGGGTATGGGACCTACGGCTGTAGCAGGGCTGGAGGCAAGGCTTTGGCATGGTGGAGGCAGGGCGCTTGTTCCAGCAGGGTGGGGGAAGCTGCTCATGAACCTCCTCCTGCAGTCTCTGCACGGGTTAGGCTTCTGGTTCATCAGGCAAGGGGGGAAGGGTGGACTGGAAGTTTAGAATGGCAGAGAAAACATTAGTTCAATATTTCCACCTGGCAAGAGAGTGCCCATAGTCACAGCAGGGTCCCTCTGGGGAAACAGACCCCACTTGGTACAGCTCTCACCCGTGGGGTGAGACAAGAGGTCCTCAGTTCACCGTTCACCTGTAGAAAACCCTCAGGAGCAGACAAAGAGACAAAAAAAAACAAAAAAAAAAAAAGAAAGAAAAGAAAGAAACACAACTTTTTGTGGGGAGGGAACAGACACTTTTCCTTTGGATGAATTTTCGACCTGAAGTTTGCTTTCTTGGAGTCGCAACTTGCCTCAGCAGAGGTGACCTGCAGTTATCACTCTTCTCTCTTGGCTCACCTCCCCGTCTTCAGCCTAATTGGGTACTTTCTGGACATTATCTTTCCCTCCGGACAGGAGCTTTGGTCGGAGGCTGGCTCCAGTCTGCCATCTTGCCCCTCCCCCCAGGAATTTTTTATTTCTTATAAGTTTAAGGACATTCAGGTAATTCTACCAGTAGCTGGATTAAGTTGATCTTAATTGTGTTCATTCTATTCTATTTAGCTTTTTGTTGGCCTGAGTGGGCCTGGACTAAGTAAGATGACCTTGACTGTTATGACTTGGCTCTGCTCCACATTGCATCTCATCCTCTACCAAGAGAACCTGGAGTTGTTCTCATAGTAGAGGAAGGATTTCAAAAAATAGAGTGGGAGAGTGGAAAGCACATAAGCCTCTTTAGGTCTAGGTTCAGATTTTACTTATCACACACACTATATTCTGTTGACCAGGCCAGTCTAAATTTAGGGAAGGAGAAATAGACTTCTTTTAAAGGGAGGAGGTGCAAACTTATAGTACAAAGATAGTGCATAGATAGAGGATTAATGCAAAATTTGGAGCATTGGTACAATTAATCTTAAATGCAAGAGACAAGAGACAATACAAGAGGCAAGTTAGCTGGTCAGGGGAAATAAAATTAAAATAAGTCTCTACTCCTGACTTTAAATTTAGACTGTGGCTTTTGGGGTTAAGTGTCTGCTTGAGCCTTTGGCCGAAGGCTCAACCTCAACTCAACTTTACCAAATTCCATAGCAAAAAATCTTTTCACAAAAATAATGACTTCTTAAAGATAATAAAGCAATACTTTGGCTGGGCACTGTGGCTCAAACCTATCTAGCACTCTGGCAGGCTGAGGCAGGTGGATTGCCCGAGTTCAGGAGTTGGAGACCAAGCTGAGCAAAGTGAGACCCAGTCTCTACTAAAAATGGCAAAACTAGCTGGACATTGTGGTGGGCATGGGTAGTCCCAGCTACTCGGGAGGCGAAACAAGAGGATCTCTTGAGACCAAAAGTTTGAGGTTGCTGTGAGGTATAATGCCAGGGCACTTAACCCCAAAGCGACCAAATGAGACTCTGTCTCAAAAACAAAATAATGAATAAATAAATAAATAAATAATATATATTAGGGCAGTGATAGTTATCAAGAAGTTTGTTCTATTTATGTTTTCCTTTACCTTTCTCTTTCTTGCCTGTATCTTCCTCAAGAAGTGTGTGTCAAGAAGAGAAAATGTGGGTGCTTCTGTGCTATAGGCCATTAAAAATAAAAACTCAGCTGTTATTTCTAACACTGGCTAAAATATTATCCCACACACTTGTCTGGACTCTATAATTACCTAAAACTTTGTTTTAAAAAAAGTAGATTTGCATTCACCAAATAACATTGAAAATTATTTATTCATTTTAATCACTCTTTTCAAGAAAGAAAATCAACTTTTCCAGTTATAAGTTTAAGGAAATTACAGACACTTTGGGGAAGGTTGGCCCATTATTTTTCAGTCAAATTTAAGTGGGTGACCACAATTACATGGAAGAATGTGAACAGTGGTGCTGGGGTGAAGAAATCTTTCTTATTGTAGGTGAAAATAGTTATAGCTTGGGAAGTCTAGGTACCATGTAAGAGTCAAAGGACCAGTGTTTTTAATTAATAAAATTTCCTTCATTTACATTGTTTTTAGCATGATAAATTAGGGTACTTACAGTTATCAACAGGTTTGTTGTATCATGTTGTTTTATGTACTCATATATTTACAGTGATTTCTTATAAATTTGATGCAATTAAGGTTTATATATGTATTAAATACTAAATAGGAAATTTTTTTTAAACTGTGTTTCTATGTATCATTTTGTTACTTCTTTGAACAGAATCATTAGTGTCATGTTTAACTGCAACAGAGAAAGCACAAGTGTCAATGTAGCTATGAATGAATTTTTTTATGGTCTAGTATTATGCAGTTTTCATTGCTTTAAAAAGATATTACGACTAGGCATGGTGGCTTATGCCTGTAATCTCTGCACTCTGGGAGGTCGAGGAGGGTGGATCACCTGAGCTCACAAGTTGGAGACCAGCTTGAGCTAGAGCAAGACCCCATCTCTAAAAATAGCTGGGTACTGTGGTAGGTACCTATAGTTCTAGCTACTTGGGAGGCTGAGGCAAGAGAATCACTTGAGCCCAAGAGTCTGAGGTTGCTGTGAGCTATGACACTATGGCACTCTATCAGGGCTACTAGGTGAGACTGTGTCTCAAAAAAAAAAGGATGTTAAGAAAATTCATTAATAATTTCATTAGAATCAGGTGATATCTGGAAGGCTATGTTGGTAAATCTGACTTTTGCTTCAATTTTTTCAATGAAATAATGTATTTTATTTATACCATTATCCAGAAATATAAAAAAGTTAATATCTTTTTTTAATTCTGTACTTTGTGTGTATATATATTGCTACAAATGAATTAGTATTTGTAAAGTTTAAGTTCATTTAGCATAATGTCCCAGTTGTATGTGTCAGCAGCATTTTTACTACTGAGGAGGATATTAATTAGTAAAACTTGGGAAACATACCATAAAAGAAGACCTTACTTGGGCATAATAACATAATCAGAAAAGACTGCCATTGTCTTTACAGAGCAGTGAAAACAACCTCCAGGTGACATCTTGGATTATTGTTTATTATCTGGATGTGAGCTGATGTGAAAAGGAGATGACCTAAATCTCTACTTTGACAAAACAGAAGCTCTTATTATAAAAGCAGAAAGTACCACAAGTAAGCCAAATTATGGAGACTTTAATTTATTCTTTATCCATATTATTCTATAAACTAGAGGTTTAATTTACTTTGTGGAATAAGTTTGCTCACCCTAAGATTAAGGTCCATAAATGTACTAAATTATGTTTACATTTTTCATTGAGCCATAAATGGTCTACTATATTAAAAGCAGAGACAGCCAGCACCTCTTCTTTGAAATGAATATAAATTGCCTGATTCATAAAACACAAAATGAAATAAAATAATTAAAATAGAAATAATGCAAAAAATCATATTCAAAGATTTAAAACCAAAGTTTGTAATTATTTCTAATGTAATTCATTTCTTGTTTTGTGTATGTACATTTTATTTTATTGTCTATTTTAGTATATATATATTCTACAATTTAGAATAGACTAATTTATGTTCTGTAATTTAGAATCTAAAAATATGTTTTTTTATTCTTGAATACAATTAGAAATTAGATAGCACTTCCATGTTTGCAAATGCCTTCTGATATGGAAAAGAGACAAAAATTCTACATAATGCAAAAGCAAAATGTTTTGCCTGCATTTCAGTATTGTTCAGATGAGCAGAGATTTGCTTTTATGCTTTTATAAACTGCATAAACTTCGATTTCACCTGTGATATATCATGTGTGGATGGAACCTAAAGGCATATTAGGATGAAATTACTACCACATAATAAACTACCAGAGAATATTCATTCTTTCCAACTACTAAGTTACTACCAAATATGAGATTTCTGTTATCTTGCTCTTCCAGATAATTAAGAAGCTGCCATCAAGTCAAACCCTTATCAAACTTATTATGATGTAACATCCAATACCATGGTTAGTAATATATTGACTTTTATATTTTTCCTTCTGATTAAAATTTGAAAAATGTGTTATGTGATATTTCTCTTTTAGGATGAAAAAAGTTTGAGTTATTTCTGGCTAGGTAAAAATGTATTAATTGAATATTTATTGGTTTATTTAACACCACATAAGAAATCATTAGAAAAAACATAATTTACTTAGGTTAATTTTATTTTAAAACTCTTTTAATGTTCCTAAATATTGAATATAGCACCATTTCTCAGTCAAGTTTAAACAAAATAGAAAAATTTAATTGTACATGATCCGACAACTGCTAAGGGCTTTCTCACTATATATGGAAATAATTGTGTGTTCAGTTTTTCCAATAAGAATAGAAAGAGAGTGGGGCGGTGCCTGTGGCTCATCGAGTAGGGCACCAGCCCCATATACCAAAGGTGGCGGGTTCAAGCCCGGCCTCGGCCGAACTGCAAAACAGAAAAAATAGCCAGGCGTTGTGGCGGGCGCCTGTAGCCCCAACTACTCGGGAGGCTGAGGTAAGAGAATCGCCTAAGCCCAGGAGTTGGAGGTTGCTGTGAGCAGTGTGACGCCAGGGCACTCTACCAAGGGCGATAAACTGAGACTCTGTCTCAACAACAACAACAACAGAAAAGGCATAGAAAGAGAGCAAGGAGGATCAAGAAAGGGAAAATAAAGAGGCAAAGGAGGATACTGAGGAGTAGGAGAGAAAGAAAGAATTGAAACAAGGAATTGGTATGACTTGAAAAACATCACTGGGTAGTTCATGACTAACGATCTATATGAAATGGTATTACGTTTTACGTTAAGAAATAGGTGCTTAATTTTTATGTAAAGAGGGCTGTTTTGTTTTCATGTTTAAGGAGATATTACGACATCAAAGATTCTATAGTTTGTATGGGTTTAATTTTTTAAACTTTTTTAACTATGGTAAAATACACACAACATATAATTTGTCACTTTAAACATTTTTAAGGTACAGTTTAGTGGTTTATAGTGTGAATTTTGTAATGCTACAAATAAAATTATAGCATTACAAACTTCCCATCAGATGATTCACAAGTTTCTACTGAAGTAGAAGTTCTCATTTTTCTTATTTTGAGCTCTTAAGACCTATATTTTGTGAAAATATTCACAATGATGTGCAGCCATCCCACCTCCCATTCCTCTTGTCATCTTGTAAAACTCAGATCTTTGCCCTTTATGCAATAATGCCCGAGTCCCTCCTCCGCCAAGCCCTAGTAGCCACTCTTTTGCTTCCCATCTCTATGATTTTGACTATTCTAAGTATTTTATGTAAGTGGAATCATACAGTATTTGTCTTTTCATGAATGGCTTCTTTCATTTAGCAATGTTTTGTTTTTAATCCAGTGAGCATCTGTTCTATGTTATTTCCTTAAGCTCTGCCTTAGTGATTGAGTCTTCATACATGTGTATGCAATGACAGTGAAAAACATAATCAATGATTAAGCTAAAGCTAATTTATCCCCAAACTATTATATTTCCCACCATTTAATTTGACTATGGTATTTTTAAATGAGTTTTATAGTTTTTAACACTAATTTCAACTATCATAAAAGAATGTAAAGTTATATACTACTAGAGAGAGAACATGATATAAATATTTTTGTATGAACTATATAACTTCATATATCGATATACATATAATGTTCATACAGGAAAATATATACATGCATATAGATGCATAATTATGTTGATATCTGAACATTTATTATTATTTATTTAGAAATTAAGTGATTATGACTCTTCAATTTATTTGTGATAAGCATCAAAATAATTGAAATGACAATCCTGTGAGATTATTCCATATATCGACACAGTTTAAGTCCTATGCAGCTTTCACCCAACGAAATGATAAAGACAGGCTACTTAATGTGCAGACTTAATCTAGAATTAAATCTAATCACTTTGCAAAATAACAAGAAAGATAATTTGTGTTCTTAAATAATTACTAAAATTTATTTTCTTTCCCTAAGTTATAATTTTATGACTTCTCTTCTACTTGAGTTTTCTGGAGGAAGTTTCTTCTGAAATAAAAGTTTTCATTTGTTTTTCTTATTTTGAGCTCTTAAAACAATATATTTGAACGCTGTCAGTTGCCAACAATAGCAAAATATGAGACTCTTTATGTTACTTACTGAACAAAACTGAAAACTCAACAAACTGAACAAAATAAAAGGATAATAATTATTCACGAAAATTTTAAGTTTCTGTTAGTGGGTCTCTCTGTCATAACTTCTGGATTTTACTTGTTAAACCATTGACTTTCATCAAAAGCAATTATGAACATTCATTCCACCATGACACTACAGAATCTAGGGAATCTGACAAAGCTTTCAGGCCATTCCTACTAGCAATAATTCACACTGTACATTATAATTACATTGGAGATTGGAAAATTAACAGCTAAATCTAACATGACTCAAAAGCTGATTTCAAAATGGGACAAATTTATATTCCTATACTTTTCATTTTAAGAATAGTAAAGCCATTATTTCTGAAAATCAAAAATTCTTGCTAATGGTAAATTTATAACATTTTACAAACATGTGAAGAGTTATCAAAATATACAAAATTTATTATAACAATATATATGTAATGTCTACACTTGTGAGGTATATAACCAAATATAAGCTTCTCATATGGCTTCTAATAAACTAAGGTTTGTTAAGATCAGAGAGTTAGATTTTTCTACAGTATAATGTCATAATATGTATATAAAACTTGTGCAACTAAAGAGGAAATAAAGTGTAACCTTATGCACATTTTAATAGATTATCTCTATCATAATATGGATTATATATTTTATCAAATGGAATTGGCATTTCTGCCTTCTGACTGCTACTCATATGTATTAGTATCTAGTTTTCTGCCTTCCTCAAAACAGGTGTCAGTGCACACTTATATCTAAACACTTGTATCTGTATTATTCCTGTAAATCAAATTGTTAGATTCTACTTAATTATGTGTTTTTATCTAAAGAAGATCTGAGACTAGTTTAGAAAATATATTATATTTTCCTCTGCATTATTCAAAAACAACTCAGAATAAAATATTTTTTTGATTAAATCATAGCTGTGTACGTCAATACAATCATGGGGTACAATGTGCTGGTTTTATATACGATTTGAAACATTTTCATCAAACTAGTTAACATAGCCTTCATGACATTTTCTTAGTTATTGTGTTAAGATATTTATATTCTACATTTAGTAAATTTTATATGTACCTTTGTAAGATGCACTGTAGGTGTGGTCCCACAGATTACCCTCCCTCCACCCAACCTCCCCTCTGCCCTCCCCTCTCTCTCCCCTTTCCCCATATTCTTGGGCTATAATTGGGTTATAGCTTTCATATGAAAGCTATAAATTGGTTTCATAGTAGAGCTGAGTACTTTGGATTCTTTTCTTCCATTCTTGAGATACTTTGCTAAAAATATGTTCCAGCTCCATCCATGTAAACATGAAAGAGATAAAGTCTCTATCTTTCTTTATGGCTGCATAATATTCCATGGTGTACATATACCACAATTTATTAATCCATTCATGGGTTGAGGGGCGCTTGGGCTTCTTCCATGACTTAACAATTATGAATTGGGTTGCAAGAAACATTCTGGTACAAATATCTTTGTTATAATGTGATTTTTGTCTTTTGGATATATACCTAGTAGAGAGAATAAAATATTTTAAGAGAAAAATGTGTGCAAATTATTACATGTTTAGTTATGGATTAAAAGAGCTTTCAGGGTAAGTACTAGGTCTTATTTGGCAAATTAGTTTGCACAGTGGCTAGCCCAATGCCTAACATAAAGTGGATACTCTATAACTTTCTCAAGGAAAAAGAAAGAATAAATTTCAGGTATTAGTTTATTAGCTTTCAGGGTGGTACTTAGTTTTCCTATACACTGATTCTGATTCTGTAGTACAGTAGGAAGACTGTTTATATGCTTCTGTACTATGTATGGTATATGATAGTATATATTGAAGTAAATAAGCAATATCACTTTTCCTAGGGAAAACTCAGTATTATTTTGGTTAAACAAGGATAATGACTCTTTCTAGTTAGTTATGACTGAAGATCAGAAAATATCCTTTCCTATGACTTGTCTAGAAAAATAATCTCTAAGAAACTTTCATATGACCCTGGCATCAACCATTAATGACCATAAAGTAATAGTATAATAATAATAACAATATTAAATCTGCTAGTTCCATAAATTTAACATAATTATAGATAGATCATGTTCCAATATTAATAACAAAAATCATATAAGTTCAGAATAATTTTTTGTACTAATTTATTCTACAGGTGCTGCCTGGGATAATGGTAAACCAAGCATGCAATGACCCAACCTTATTAGAGATTCAAGTCCACTTTTTAAAAATAAATGTTATACTTTCTGAACAAGGTTCATGGCTGTAGCAATGTGCTTTCCATAGAAAGCCACGATAAAACCTTTTACTCACATGATCATCTTCCAATAAATTTGAAACTCCTGCTACTGAGTATTAGGGTCTGTAACTCTCCCCTTGATCCTAGGCAGAGTTTGAGATTGTTTCAACCAATTCCTGTTGATCATCCCAGTCTGCAAAGAATCACCTCTACCTTTTGTGTCTTTCCAGCAGAAGTCCATACTTTGTGAAAAAGAACAAAGCTCCTTTCTGTGCAGACCAAAAAGGCCTTATTCTCTTCAACTTGACCATCCTCAGATAGGTTGTTTCTTGAATATAGGCTCCTGACCTTCATGATAAGAGGAAAGTCCTTTTATCTTTTGTCACCACTATTAACTCTAACTGATATTTAATCACTGTTGTCAATTCTATTGTTACCTTAATCATAATTTTCCTTTCTCAACTGAACTTTTACATTCTGCACTCTTCTCAAATGTTCTTTCCTCAATTTCCTTTCACTCACTCCTCAGTGTAAATAGAAGCCATGAAACCAATTTTAGCATAGATTTATCAATTTTTATTCTATTACTTTAGTCTCAGTGGAAGAGATGCCACTCCTCCTGTGTGGGGCCAATTCCTTCCCCTATACCCTGAATTTCAGTTTTCCCTGAATCTCAGTGGGAGCTCACACCATAACCTAGACACAGACAATAACAGATGCTAAGACTTCCACAGAGATTACGTCAGTAAATACAATAAATTTCTTCCGTTTCACGTTGCTTGACTTATCAGCCACATTTGAAAGTGTCTATCTGCACACCATGTGCTCAAACAACAAAAGCAAAAATAAACAAACAGGACTTAAACTAAAAAACTTCACACAGCAAAGTAAATAATCAATAGAATGAAGAGGTAGCCTTCAGATTGGAAGAAAAGACTTGCAAATCAATATGTATTTGATAAGAATTAATATTGAAAATAAAAAACATAGAAGTGGCCAACAGATATTTGAAAAGTGTTCAATATCACTAATCACCAGTGGGATTCAAATGAAAAAACCATAATGAGATATCATCTCACAAGTATTAGGGTGGTAATTAACAAAATGATAAGAGTTAGCTAGTGTTGAGAATGTTAAGCAAAGGAAACTGTTAGATTCTCACTGTTATTGAGAATCTAAACTGGTATGGAAATTATGGCAAGCAGAGTGGAGGTTCTTCAAAAATTAAAAGTAGAACTACCATGTGACCCAGTATATATTCAAAGGAAGTGCACCTTGTAGAAAGATCTGCACTCTTGTGTCCATTACTGCATTACTCAGAATAGCCAAGTTATAGAAACAACCTAAGTTTCCAACAACAGTGGAATAGATTAAAAAATCTGGTACGTGTATGTGTAAATACACACATAAGTATATGAATATATATAATGTATAAATATATCAAAATGTAAAAAATAAGTAAACATATATAGGTTTATATATAAAATGTGGCGGTGTATATAAAGACATATATAACATATAAAATGGAATATATTTTGTAATATGTCCCATAATGTGTGTGTGTGTATATATATATAATACACACTGTTGTATATATATGCACATCATGCGACTATCTTTCAGCCTTAAAAATGAAGGAGACATTGACATTTGTAATAACATAGATGAACTGGGAGGACATTTTAAGTAAAACAAGCCAGAAACAGAAAAGGAAATACTGCATGATCTCAATTCCATGTGAAATTAAAAGAAATATTTTACTGAATAGAAACAGAGAGTAGAACAGTGGTTACCAGGGAGGGGAAGGAAAGGAAAATAAGGAGCAGGACAAAGATCACAACCTTGCAGATGTGAGGATGAGAAAGTCTGCAACTCTAATGTAAAGTATGAGAATTGTATTTAACAATTTCATACTTAAAATTTGGTAAAAGAATGAAGTTTAGGTGCTCTTATCTCAGGAAAGAGTAATTATGGAAGTTGATGGATAAGATGATTTACTTGGCTATAGTTATCATTTCACTCTATATACACACATATGTTATACACCTAAAACATGGAAATAAAGAGAAAGACGTTTTAAAAATAAAGACATATTTTCATATATGCATGAAAGTACATATCTGGGGAAAAAAATCTCCCATGGATTTCTAGTACCACTCTAACTTCTTAGCTTTTCCGTGAGTGATTAGTTCCACTGACTCCAACATTCTTATTTCTCCACTATGCTTACTGTCTCCATAGCGTCACTTACCAGTTATATTTTTGCATCTCCAAAAGGACAACTTCCATAAGACCCCTCCTCAAATCTATAAAATGTATAATCAATTATCTCCTGAAATATACATATACTTTGATGCATTATGTACAACTGAAAGCTGAAGAGAAATTTTAGCACAAGAGAATAGAAAATAGAGAAAAAGAAGGAAGTGTATTAAAAAGGTTATATATGATGTGTGATACAGAAGGTTCTCAAATGAGAATGAATTTCAGTAAAAGACCAAAAAAGGAAAAAGAGCAAGCACATTGCATATTATGTCTTCTAATGGAATAAATTGATATGGAAAGAAAGGAGCTTGGAGGTCAAGTTCTTTGAAATTATTACTCAAAGACGTTGGTCCAGAATGTCTGTCATGTTATTAAAAAATAAGCAAGGCTAACAGATAGATGGTAGAGGAATATTTAGTAAAGGTAGGAAGAGTAATAAGAACCATTTGTTTTGTGAAATATTATGTATTTATAGCATTTATTAAATGCCAGACTGTACTGAAAACTTTGAGAGTATTAATTCATTTGCCCTAACAATAGTGTATTTGGTAGGAATGCTTACTGTCTCAGCCTGACAAATGAAGGGCTGGTAAAGAAGTAGCATACCTTGCCCAGATTAGGAAGGTAATAAGAAGCAGAGCTGGTATATAACCTCAGCTATAACCTCATGACTTGAGTTCATGCATTACTCCATCTTTCACAGTCTGCTACTGACAAAAAACTGTCTCTTTGACCAAATCTTAGCCAGTCTCCTCTGAGTCTTTTCCTTGACAAGGGCTTTACCTTGGCCTCCATTCTTGCTGGGCTTGTATAGCCCAGTTGTAACAAGAATCCTGCTAAGTCAATTTAAATAACGCCCTGCACACACACTCCCCGTGATACCGAGGAGGGATTTCTGGGAAAAGTAAAGTCTGAAAGATTCCCACAGAATCCCTGAGGACACTCCTGCAAGGTCCTCCTCGTGGTAACCCAGCTCTTGAGAATTTGTAAAACTCAGCTTCCTGGTTCCTTGATACTAACACTTGCTTCTGTTTCTATAAACCCTGCACACACTTTGACACCTCTAATGGAAAGTAAGGTTACAGTAATTCCTTTGTCTGTCTACTTGTGACTTCAATAAAAGCAGCGACAGCACTGTTCAGGGAGCTAAGCCATTTTTAGACTTCAGTCACTGGCTCCACCAGCTGAAATAAAACACTTCTTCTTTGAACACAGGTTTTCAGGTGTTTCTTTCTCTCCATTAGTCCTTATATTCCTACAGCAATATGATAATCCTCCATATCTGATCAAAATTCTTAACCTCTAACCTTAATATCTAATCCCTGTGGCCTGTCTTCAGCAAGAATCTTGGTAAGCCAGTGTCTTCAGCAAGAATCTTGATAAGCCAGTTTACCAAGAATTCCCGTACCCTGAGGTTTCCTCTTAGTAAGATATTCCCTCCTAAATCTGGTAGGTGCTGTGAATCTCCACTGACTATGCTCTATACTTGGAGTTGACCCTGATCCCACTCTCTGATTACAAGAAGTTTGGCACCTATTACAATAGTCCTCACTGCTTTTTCACAAGTGTAAGAATAATTTTTCTTAAATAGTTATGACTGCATAGGATCAGATTTGTCACTGAACCCCTAGACCCCTTATCCAGGACTTGAAGTTTTCACTTTTAAAATCTTTGACTTTGCTTCTAATTGGGAATCTATTGGTGGCTCTGACTCCTGAGCCGGTGTTCCAGAATATGGTACCCAAAAGCATACTAAGGAAAAAATTTTGTCTTAAGATTCCTGAACCTTTGTTGATTATATGATCCTTTCTTTCTATCTATATTTTTTCATGATTTTACTAAGAATGATATATCTTATTATGTTCAGTCTGGTATAACAAAATTCTGTGAATTGAGTCACTTCTGAAAGATAGGAATTTATTCTTCACAGATCTAAAGACTGGAAAGTCCAATATTGAATTACTAGGTGTCTGGCGAGGGATTGCTCCTCATAAACAATATCTTGTAGCTGTATTCTCATGTAATGGGCTTTGAGGCTCTTATGAGTCTCAGGGACCCCAAAAGCAACTACATATCATAGCAAAAGAAAATCTTAAAATCCTCTTTCACAAATTTTGGTAAAGAACATTGGCCCTTATATTGAGCAGAAAACTTAAAACTGTTCCATCTGTGAGAAACACAATTCATATAAAAATGTAAGATAAAGCAAAGTTAAGAGTCAACTGCTTTATGTGAACCAATGAGGTTTGTATTACTGTCTCTGACTCATGACTAAGATTTTAGAATGGAAGTTATCAGGCCTTGCATTTATTTTTATGACTATGTACTTATGTAATATATATATGTGTATGTGTATTTATATATGTATATAAATTTTTCTACTTCTAGATAATATTACCAAATTAATTCATAAAACCCACATAGTAGCTCTATTTAAATTGCTTTAGTGATAAATAATAAGCACTTATTTTAAATACCTATAAAATTTCTAAAAATATGGAAATTAACTCAATGATTGTCAAATTCAAGTGAATTGGGTAAATCTTTGGCCAAAAAAAACTACTTTGGTATATTGATTTAGTAAAAATGGATGTATCTTTTGAGTTACCAACATTAAGTATGATATAAGTTTACATTTTTATACAACATGGGTTTACTACTTGAACAAGGCAATATTATACCTATAGATGTTTAAGATTATAAAGACTGTAAATTTCACCTCAGAACAAATATTCAAGTAAATATGTAGTAAAAAAAATGCATTTCTTCATACATATCAAGTGGAATAGTAAAATAAAAAAATTATTTAACTTTTTAAATTTCTTGCTTTTATGGTACTTGCCTAATATATATGTGCTATAAAAATATTTTAAAGTGAAATAACTTGACTTGCTGACTCACTTTTAAAAATATTATAATGTGTCCACTTGAAAATAGTTTCCAGAATAATTTTGATAACTTGCAACTATAGAATTATGCTAAATTAAATTAAGTGACAGATATTCATTAAATACTTCAATCATTTCTAAATAAGATAAATTACTGAAACATTAATTACCAAGCAAATGTTTGATTTTATATGCTTTTGCTCTCTTGTTTTTATATAGTACAAAGAGGCTAAGTATTTTAGTATGTTAATAAATATGTTCTTCTTGCCCCCTAAAATATTGTTCCATGAGGAAGCATTACCTATAAAAATTATTAGATATTATATTTATTAAATAGTCTAACTTGCTACAGAATTCTAGTATATAGCATGTATTTCCTTATTCTCTAGTTTTTTCTCATAAAAAGGACATTAATAATTAAAACTTTAAATTAACATATGTAAGTAAACTTCTAAAAATTAATAAGGATATAAGGAAAACCATTTTCTGTGAAAAAGTATGCAAAGTATTAGTATTTGTTTTATTAAGGGAAAAAGAGAAAGTGATTTTGTCCTAACAAGACTGGTTGTTCCAGAAGAGAAAGGAAAACACAGGACTAAAATTTTCTGGATAAAAGTTCTAGAAAGATTGTGAAAAAAAAAATCTTGGAAAAGGCATCTTATCTTGTATATTCAAAGCTGGCTAAGATTAGATGGGTTTATTTATAATTTTAAATATAAACTTGAATATAAAAATACACTGGTGCAAACCTAGAGTTTGGTTTTCTTATTTTTAAAATCACTAAGTCTTATATTATTGGTCTGTTCTCAAGAGAAAGGTTTGCTTTTTCTTTTTAACCTTTTGTTAATATGCCTTAAAAACAGAGACTGTGCTTTATCAGACTAATTTCCTATGTTTTATGTTAAACTTTCTGTATATGATTATTTAAGAAAAAGGAAACTTTTTATTTTTCAAAAGAGCTAAAGCTTTTTACAACCATGATAACACTTATCATTCTGTTAAATTCTTTGTCACTTTGGATGAATAGGTAGCTAAGAATTGTTTCATGGTAACAGGACCTTTTTAAGCCAGATGTTCAAAGTTTTTGACAATTTTGTCTTCCTAACAATCAAGTCATAAATAAAAACTTGATCTTAAAGTGACCTTGAGATTTTCCAGAGGGTTCCTAGAAAATTTCAAAGGACTTACTTATTCTTTCATGTGGTTAAAGGAAAAATGGTAAAATAAATAAATAAATAAGTAAATAAAATCTTTAGGTTTGTTTGATATATTTAATTGCATAAAGGTGTTGTCAAATAAAAAGAGATGCTTCTTAAACTTTCATATGTTATGTGCGTATGTGTAAATCACAATATAAGTATTTTATATAATGTTCTTAGAAAATTGACAATGCTATTCTTGCCCATATGTCTTGGTTTAATGTTTTCATTTATAATTCTACTTCTTTAAAATGTTGTATGCCTGGTTCATCTTAGAAGGGTACAGGTGAAACTTACTAAATGCAGAATATAAATGTCTTCATATAGTGATTAAGACAAGGAAGGCTATGTTAGTTTGATGAAAATATTTCAGATTGTATATGAAGTCAGCACATTGTGCCCCATGATTGCACTAATGTACACAATTGTGATTTAATAAAAATAAAAATAAAATGTAGTATGCCACAGAAATTATCACATTTCTTTTTCAAATGAATCCTCATCAGATCTTAAACCACAGCCATTATTAAGGGTTTTTTGTCGTTGTTTTGTTTTGTTTTTCCTTTTGAGACAGAGTCTCACCCTGTCTCCCAGGAGGTAGAGTGCCTTGGTGTCATAGCTCACAGAAACATTAACCTCTTGGGCTGAAGGATTCCCTGGCCTTAGTTTTTCTATTTTCAGTAGAGATGGAGTCTTACTTGTGCTCAGGCTCGTCTAGAACTCATGAGCTCAAGAGACCCACCCAACCTCAGCCTCCTAGAGTGCTAGGATTACACATGAGCTCCTGTGCCAGGCCCGTTGTTAAATCTTTTGTCATTACCTGTGATTTTTATTTTACTCTGGTTTTTCTCTGAAAGCAGTTGCAGTTGGCTCTAAGCCAGAGTTATTCAGTTTCAAGTAAGAGAAATGTCTCAGAGACACATGGAAATGTAAGGGACTGTCTCAGAGATACATCGACAGAACTATGATAGATATCTGGAGCACTGCTTTTTTATGTAATTGTTTAAGTAACTTTGATACCATATCACTAAATTGCCTGAGAATGTCCAGAATTATAGTGAAAAATTTGACCTATTCATAAAATCACTAATCCAAGATCAAACAGAACAAGAATTAATTGCATGGAACTGTGAAACTGATTATTTATTATGAGTTATGTTTGGAGTACTGCTGGTACGTTAATGTTTTATTTTCCAAGTTTGAGGAAACTCTTTCTCCTTTTAAGCTATTTATCATTTGCAGCAATTTGTTAGATTATACTTTTGAAAACATAAATAAAACATTTATCTTTTCTCTGATCCCTCCAGAATTTAGAAATTCATTTTAAGTTTTTTTTTATTTCTGTAAAACAGAATTATTTGCATAAGTTCAATAAGAATCTTTCCAGCTTATTACAGGCAATACTTATAAGGACTAGTTATTAATATATAACTGCAATGTCATATTAGAGAATGATGTGCAATAGAATCAGAAATAACTAGACAGTTTAAGGAGCTAAGGAGGCCTTTAGGGAGACAATGCTACAATCCCTTCTGGGAAAAACTGGCTTCTTATCTAACATGTGAGGTTTCCAGCCTTATACAGAAGTAAAAATGTCACTTCCTGGTAAACCCAGGAATCTTAAGATATTTTGAGGACTTCAAGAAAAGAAGAATTTACTCAAAGCTGTAATTATTGCAAGTAAAGGCTGGTGGCAAGTTCTTGGCTTGGCTTCTTGGTCTCAAAAGGGTTTTATTTTTTTTTATTTATTTTTGCTTCATCAATGGATTTTTCCTTATTTTATTTTATTTTTTATTAAATCTTAGCTTTGTACATTAATGCATTTATGGGGTACAATGTGCTGGCTTTATTAACAATTTGAAATGCTTACAACAAAATGGTTAATATAGTGGAAGCTAAGATTCTTTATGAAAAGTTTAAGCAAAGAAAACTTAAAATGGCATATATAATCAATCATTCTTGTTGCATTGATGTAAATAGTCACATCAAATCTAATAAGATCATACTTAATTTTGTAAATGATATGACTGTAGAGAGTGATTTTGTTTCACGGGAAAACTGTGTCATACTCACATGGGTTATTAGATGTTAGTGATGTTCAATGTCTTTGAGTTTCTGTTATTTACTATAAATTGGATTGGATCCTGTCAACTTGCATATTTGTAAATTCTTCCCAGATTCTAAACTCTTCAAGCTTTCTCCAATGTCTCACTGCAGCTCTTCAAATTAATATTTTCAATCACTTTCCCCCACTCTCCTGATATGATGTCACTGAGAACTAAAAGCTTACTGCCCAGACACTGATTGGGATGCTGGCTTGCTTGTGGCTGACTTTCCCCATAGTATCTAAGGAAGCCCTGGAAACTGAAGCAGGATAATAGACAACTTCGTGCCAAGAGCTATTATTGTGTGGATTATTTCATCCCATAATTCAGAAGTCTTTCTGACTAGCTTGTAGGTCAAGCTGGTTCTTAATGAACAAAAAGCAATCAAATAAAAAAGGAAATGTCACCCTTTTTTTGAACAAAAGGAGGAATTACCAATCTCTCTCCTTCACTAAACTTTAGTCAGTATTATGAGTCCTGTTTTTGACTAGGTCTTGACCTTGGTCCTTGTCCTTGATTGTTCTGCACAGAGCCAACTAAATTGCAGCTAGAATCTGCTAAGTCAAAGAGATTTGTCAACTCTGGATACCTGATTAGTCTCTATTGGATCAAATTCCTCATTCCCTACCCTTAATATATAGTCACTCTGTCATGTCTATAACAAGAATCCCAGTAAATAAGTGTAGCAGGAATCTCCCCATCTTTGATGTCTCATCTTAATAATTTCCCATGTACCAACTTCCCCACCACACACACACACACACACACAGCCCACCACTCATTCTGCTCCTTGGCTATAAATCTCTACTTGTCCTTGCTGTATTGGAATTGAGCCTATCTTTCTCTCCTATTACAGTAGATTTGACATCTTTCAAAGTCTCTCTCATCATGTTAAAAAGTGCCAGAATAGGTTTTTCTTTAACAAAACCTTTGGGCATATGGAGGTGGTTTGACTAAAATCAAATGAAAACTCATAAAGCTTAGAAAAGAAGAGAGGAGTGGAGGGGAAGACAAAAGAGGGGAGGGGAGGGGAGGGGAGAAGAGGAGAGGAGAATGCCGAATCTTGGGAGACTACATGAACTGCAATTCCCTATTAACGTCCTCTGAGACAATTTCATCTTTCTCTAGAAACAATATGCTGTTTCTGAATGACTGTGAGTTTAGGCTTCAGGCTACCTTGGATATTAATCCTGCCTTTGGAGATGACTAGCTGAGAAAATTAAGGAGAATGTCTCATAAACTCCATTATTCTCAGGATAAAGATGAATAACAAATCTCACAGAAATCATTCAGCATAAGATCTGGCAATAGAAATTTAGTAAGAATATACTTCTTCTTGACCCTGCAAGCCATCTCTACCCAAATCCAGTTATTCCTGAACCTTCTTTCTATGCCCTCATAGACCACACTGCAGCCGTGAGCAACACCGCTGCTCCGTTCCTGGGTTGAACGCAGCATACAAGAAGGAACAAAGATGTTTGAAGATATTATTTATTCAAAAATGTACACAGCCTAATGAATACGAATATAGTGAACATGAAATGATTCTAAAGAAGTCATTAAATAATGTTGTTATTGCCTCAGTTTCTTTTCACGTAATGTTAGAATGAGGATTCACTCAGGTGAACAGTATATTATTCCATAAATCATTCCATAATTGTATTAAGTTGTATCCAAGTGTGCTACACATCAAAAGAAAGATAGAATTCCTTCATTTTAAGACTTGCATTGGAGATTACATCGCAGCCTGGTATATTTAAATCTGATGTAGTTGGAAGCTAAAGTTTCTTGCTATATTCAATAGCATTTTCTTATTAAAAAAAATTAAATGCAAAGAACACCAAAGCTTAAATAGATAAAAAGAGAAAAGCAGCTGTTCCATGATAAATGAAGTAGGTTATTACTAATATGATAAAAGTTAAGAAATCATAAAGAGTTCTCTACAGGTGCTAATTTTACTACTTGAATGAAATTAATAAGACTCTCTATAAAACAGCAGGAGATCCTGAGATTATACAAGTAATCAGCAAGAAAATTTATTGTGGTTTCATGAAGCATAAAATGTTTGTATAATATATGCAAAAGTGGTACTTTATTCTCTGCAGTGAACAATTCTCAGTCCTTATAATAGAAAAATATTTAAGTTTGACACCTCTTGAGACATAGGTTTTAAAAGTTGTTCAAGTGTGATTAATTTGACTCAATACAAAATAACAATGGATCGATGCTGAGTCATTTAAAGCTACGGGATGATCTTATATTTTAATATGAGGACATAAATAAGGGGAAAATGTAAAAGGACATCTAAATTTCCACACTGAGATATAAACCCCAAGTCTACAACAATTGAGAGCACATATTTATGTTTCAAAAAATATACATTTATAAATCATGGGGAAAATTGAATGATCAGAAACCAACTAGAAATAATTGAGTTGAAATTTAGGAGAGAACTATTAAGGAAGATAACTGGTTTTAAGAATATAATATTTTCAAGGAGAATTGAAGCAGTTAATATTTGACATCAGATTATAAACTTTTGGAATATATGTTCTGCTTCACTAAATGTAATCAAGTCCTGTTTTGTGCCTTGCATCACATTGCTAATAAAATACTGTAATATTTATAGTTTGAATGAGGGTCTTTTTTTCCATGTTTTCCCTGATCCAATATGTTTGACTTACACATATGTTTCTTGAAATGCATACACTTAGGCTTTGGGAAATAGATGTCTTTGGAGAGGGTCGCATGCAAATGTTAGCCCAATCACATACCCAATTAAACACTTATTAAATACTGTGTGGTGATTTTTGTTATAAGTTTCTTCCTTTGTAAAAGCAACTAAGATCCCTGAAAAAGATTTCATTGAAAATAGTCTTCCTCTCAGTACCAGCATTAGAAGTTTAATGTAGGATTCTTTTGGCACCTCTAGTTTTGGCATAACTTAGGAATACATAATATAATACGGGAAATATAGACAAGAAGAAACAGCAATAGTAAACTTTAAGATCATTGTTAAAAGTGAGAATATTTATCTAATATACTGAGAGAAATATAAGAAGTGGTCAGATAACTATTAAGAGTCTATTACACTAGTCATTTTTCTAACACACCTAACAACTTAGAATTTAATTAAAATAATAATAATTAAAATAGGTATGGTTAGTATATTTATGGTAAATAATAAAGTAGGTATGGTTAGTATCCTCATTTTATTAATGAGAAAACTGAAACAATTAGGGATCAGTCAGCTGAATACATTATTTGATGAAGTTGGGATTTAAACTCTGGTGTTCTAGGTTTAAATCCAGTGCTTTTAATTAGTATAGCATACTGCCTTTAAAACAGTGCAGCAAACAGCAGAAATGTTGATACATTTGTAAGCAGAAGTTGTACCAGGATGGGTGGCTCACACTTGTAATCCAAACTAATAGAGAGGCTGAGTTTGGAGGACTCCTTGAACCCAAGAGTTCAAGACTGAGGGTGCAGTGAACCATTATATTGCCAATGCACCCCAGCCTGGGTAACAGAGACAGAGCTACAGGAGTGAGAACTTATTTCTAAAAATAAAAAAGTAGAAAGTAAATTTAAAAAATTCAATGTATTATGAATCAATTATGTTCTTTTGTCTATCTGTGACGGATTTTGGAGATTCTAAGAATCCCTTCTCCCTTTTATATAGACTATTTTGTTTTGCCTTTTCACATTTCCCCAAATGCCCCATCCTGAAACCAAATAAAATGTGTTTTGTCACATAAAACATATTTGTTTGTTTGCTTATATAAGTCATTAAATGACTCTAACACTGGATATTTTTCCAGAAAAGAATGTACTAAATGGTGGACAGTGATATAAATGGCATGAGAACATGTTATATCAATTGAATGGATATCTATTCTGGACTGAACTATAGACTCCTCGTTAAAAAGGATAACCTAAATGAGAAATTACTCTAACTAATATAATTCATTTGTGGTAAAACATCTTTACTTGATTTAACCTTAGATCTTCCTAATATGCCATGGCAATGTAACTAATAAATAAATAATAGTTTGTTTTAGTTAGTCATAACATATGTCTATATGCCAACTCTATTTTCAATGGTCATGAAAATTTTAATGTCCAACTTCTTTGTATGGAGTTTGTTTATTATTCATAAATCTAGGTTTTGAACTTATGAATATTTTCACTTTCGGAGCATTTAACATGCATTGATTCAAAACATTAATTGCAATTTTCTGCTCTTATAATTTTAATTGACTGAAATATCATTATAATTAGTTGAGAATTTGAAGTTCAGATAAATTAAAGCTAACCAAAAATGATTGCAAAAAATGCAAGCTATAATACAACCTTCTGGTTCAACTATTTTCTCTAAAGTAAGTTTTTATTTTTATAATAGAAGATATCTGCTACAACTTTTTATACTTATGACAAAAATAGGTATTTTTCTATGATCAGACTTAATATCTTCTTGTGACTTAGGTTAATCTAAGACATTAATTAAACTTATAATGTGATATATATATACACACACACACCAATATTGAAAACTGAGACATATAACATCCATTCTGTGTGACTACATACTTTTCTTTTAGTTCAAGTCCTGAATTTTGTCAGTTCACCTATGAATAATCATGCTTTCAAAATACTTCTATCAGTGCATTTATTCAAAATGAAGTCTATTTCCAGCACAGGAAATGAGAAGTGTTGTTCATAGCACTCCATTCTTTTGCACAATTCTATTCAAAGGACACATTCTGAGTCAAAAAAGATACTTAGGGTAAAATTAGACTATAGTTCCATATAATTAGGATTATTACATAAATTTGATTATTTACTCAATGACTTAATTATATATACATATTTTTAATTATTATGAGTAACTAACGGTTGTATGTGCCTTCCAGGGTCAAAAATGCACTGTCTTAGATGGTGAAATGTGACAATGCTGGGCAAGTACATGGATGCCAAATCATGCAGGCCCATTAGGTCCTGTTAGACATCTTTAATTTGATTTGCATGATAAAAATTTATTGACGAGTTATAAGAAGAGATATGATTTAAATTTGTGCAAAGATCACACTAACAGCTATGTTCGTTACTCATTTTAAGGCAACAATGCGGAAAAGAGAGTACAGAAGGGGAAGTTAGTTTTATATTCTAGATGAGAGACCATAATGACTTGAACTAGGAAGATGGGGGGAGATGATAAGAAGTAACCAGGTTAGTAGGTTCAGCCAAGAGTTGTTGACATCTAGGATGAAGAGTGAAGCAAAAGGGGTGAATCAATAATATATTTTAGAATTTTAGCATAAGTAATCAGGTGACTAATGGTGGCACTTACTGAGATGTTAAGGAAGGAGAAGGTGGCAGGTTTGAAAGGAAAATCAAATTCTCTCTTTTACCATATTACTTTAGGATATATACCAAAAATCCAAATGGAAAAAAAGGAGGCTTGTTTGAAAAGAAAATTAGAAAAAAAAAAGTTTTGTTTAATCTTATTCTCACTATTATTTTTCCTATTACCATAATAAATGAAACCTGGTTATGATGGAAGAATAAAGTGGAGTTTACTAAAAAAAAGAGAGAGAAAATAGCAAGCTGGTAGTTGGATACATGAATCCACTAGTGCAGTAGGGTCTTTGGGATAATCTATATTATTAGCAGCATACAGAATTTATCTATACCTACAGGACTCAATAAAACAACTTGTAGCACCCATGACGAAAAGGAAAGATATTAAAAGCACTTTGTTGAACAATAGAAAAGTAATGGATCGTAGAATGGATTTAAATGGACAGTAAAGATAAATGTACAAATCTAAGATGCCACTAACAAAAATAAGGAACATGAGAGCAATAAAAAAAACAAAGAAAGAATTTTGAATAATTTTTAATTCTTAATTTCAATAACAGTAAAATATGATAATAATGTTATCCCAAAGACATTTAAAAATAGAAGACTGTGAATAGAACCTTATGGGGGTACCTATATATTTGGAAATCTTGCACTTAGTATGAATAAATTCAAGAGCTTATATATGGCACAAGAATGTTAAGTAGATTAGTGTTTTTACTTGTATGTTTTATATTTTTGTAGTTTTTGTTATTCAAGGGTTTGGGGAAACATTTTCATAGAAGAATCCCAGGTTGAGGTCTCCCTTAAACTCTCACAGGTTAGCCTTTATAACTATGAAAGTTTAGGGTAGGAATTATCAAAAACAAAAAAAGCATGGATAAGTCATATCTGAACTTGTTTAATCTTATCACACGATGTCCCTAAAACATTTTTATATCTAAATTAGAAATGGGTGGCAAATAAAAATAAAAACATATACAAACAAAGCACAAAATTTTCCGGAATCCATTTGAAAGCGACAATCTTCTGAAGAGTTTACTTTTTTTAAAATTTTATTGTCTTTATTATTAAATCATAGCTGTGTACAATAGTACAATCAAGGGGTACAATGTGCTGGTTTCATATACAATCTGAACTATTTTCATCAAACTGATTAAAATAGCCTTCCTGGCATTTTTTTCAGTTATTATATGAAGACATTTGTATTCTGCATTTAGTAAGGTTCGCCTGTACCCCTCTAAGATGCATCATAGGTGTGGCCCCACCAATTACCCTCCTGCCACCCCAACCTCACCCCTTCCCTCCCCTCCCTTGCTCCTTTCCCCATATTCTTGTGTTATAGTTGGGTTATACACTTCATATGAAAGCTATAAATTAGCTTCATAGTAGGGCTGAATACATTGGATACTTTTTCTTCCATTCTTGAGATTTTACTAAGAAGAAGAGTTTACTTTGACTATACATATATTTCCCTCTTTTCAATATTATTAGATTAACTTACATATCTTCTATTATTATATGTTCTCCTAAACTATATTGTGTGATTATCTTTACTATTTTACATAATTTATGATTGGACTGCCTTTATGAAAGGAGCAGCTTAGAACCTCTTTAGTAATGATGTACGGAGAGGAAGAGAACTGAAACAACTGAAAAATATCAGTCAATGCAGAGGCAGTTGAGATGTGTGAATATTGCTCAGATATGCTTAGTACTTGACCTTTTGTGTCTGAAGAGGTTTGCAGCTCACTAGTCTTTTCTTTTAGAGACAAGTAAAGGTCATTTGTTTATACCTTCATTACCTTTTGAAAGGCTTAATGTATTTCAAGATTAAAAAAGAAATTAGCTCACCTCCTTTGTTAATATGCAATATCTTTACTATGTCATGGCCAACTAGGGAAATTTCACTTATAAATGTAGTAAGTAAAATCGCATTATATTTACATGATTATCAGGGAGTATTGACACATTAATTTCTCTCTCACTTTGTGGCCAATGGACATACAACACACTAGAATGATTCCATTGTAGGACTGTCAGGCATATCAACAGTTGTAGAATGATCTATTCTTAGGTCTTAGTATTAGAATTAAATATGTACAGAAAAGAAAAGAGGAAGAAGCAATATATAGTTAAACTTCGTTTATGAACATTTTGCAAGTTGAATTTGAAGATGACTGCATTGCTTTCCTATTGGTGCTATAATAAACCACAGATGTAGGAGCTTAAAGCAACGCAAAATTATTATCTTACATTTAGAGGTGTAAGGGCTGTGATGACTCTGGTTAAGTTAAATCAAGGAACCAGCAGGGCTGTGCTCCTCCTGGAGGCTGTAGGGAAGAATTAATTTCCTTACCTTTTCTAAATCCTGGAGGCTACCTCCATTCCTTGGTGTGTACTAGCATCACAATAAAACTTTGTTTCCCTCATCATCTCTCATTCTCTGACTCTGACCCTCATGCTTCTCTCTTACAAAGGTCCTTTTAATTGCATTGAACCTACTTAATAATCCAGAATAATTTCCTCATCTCAAGGTTTTTAGTTTAATCACATCTGCAAAGTGCCTTTTGCCATGCCAAGTAACATATTCACAGTTGTGAGCTATGACTTGGAGATCTTTGCAAAGCCATTTTTCAGCCTACTACAGGGATCATTAAACTATAGTTTGGGATTTATAACTTGGCTTGATTACAGAATAAGTTTACTTTTTTTTTTTTTTGTGGAGACAGTCTCATTCTATCACCCTCGGTAGAGTGCTGTGGAGTAACAGCTCACAGCAACCTCCAGCTTTTGGGCTTAAGCGATTCTCTTTTTTTTTTTTTTAATAATTTTATTGAATCATAATTATGTACATTGGTGCAATCACTTAAGCGATTCTCTTGCCTCAGCCTCCCAAGTAGCTGGGACTACAGGCACCCGCCACAGCACCCAGCTAATTCTTTTTGATGCAGTTCAGCCAGGGCCGGGTTTGAACCCACAGCCCTCAGTATATAGGGTCGGCGCCCTACTCACTAAGCCACAGGTGCTGCCCAAGTCCACTTTTCTTGATACTCTTGATATTATATAATTTGGAAACTTTACATGAATAAAACTAAAAATCAAAAAGTATTCCATAATTTAAAATTTGAATTAAAATACTCTATGATCATAAAATGACCATATCAATAATTTAATCAAAGTAAGCATTCAGAAATTCTCAGAAAAACTTAAATGTATTTCTTTCTAGATAGTGCAGTAATATATATTTCCTAATATTAAAATAATTTTGAAAAATCATGGCAATTAAGGGGTATTTACACAAACATTATCACATACCTAAAAGGTATTCAAAATGTATGTAGGTCTTATTTTCCTATAATCATTTAGAAGCCAGAATCTAATCTGTGTATAATCATGAAAGAAAGGAAAAAAACCTATAACAAGAAAAAAACCCAAAAACTTAGTACTTGAGAAAGAAAACAAAAGTACATGTAAGTACACAATGCAAGTTTACTCTTTATATAAGGTTAAATTTTAAATTTTATCTTCGAATGTTTTTGAAATATGTAAAAATGTATAATACCTTTCCACAACACAGATATTAGGGCACCAATTTCTTGTGAAGTCAAGAATCTATATATAACTCTTTAGTTGCCACAAACTTTATTAATAGCCTACTTTTGACTGAAAATCTTACAATAATGCAAATGGTTGATTAAAAAATAATTATACTAGTATTTACATATATTTTATGCAATTATGATAAATGTAACTCTTTAGGGCAGCTCCTGTGGCTCAGCGAGTTGGGCGCCGGCCCCATATACCGAAGGTGGCGGGTTCAAACCCGGCCTCGGCCGAACTGCAAAAACAAAAAAATAGCCAGGCGCTGTGGCGGGCTCCTGTAGTCCCAGCTACTAGGGAGGCTGAGGCAAGAGAATTGCTTAAGCCCAAAAGCTGGAGGTTGCTGTGAGCTGTGTGATGCCATGGCACTCTACCCAGGGCGATAAAGTGAGACTTTGTCTCTCTTAAAAAAAAAAAAGTAATTCTTTAATTTTTTGATATTTCTAAGCTATGTGTTTCATCTGTGAGTTTTTCTTTTTTAACTTTGTTGTTGTTGTGTGTCCGGGGCTGGGTTCAAACCTGCCACCCTCAGTAAATGAGGCCAGTG
>CAUYON010154365.1:0-32105 GCA_963573935.1 Arctocebus calabarensis
ATTACATTGGATACTTTTTCTTCCATTCTCACAATGGGCTTCCTGATCCCACTAAAAAGGACAACATCTTCTTGATTTCATATTTTCCAGGCTCCTGGGTAACATATGCAGGTTATCTACGTCATCTGTCACTCACACACATATAAGTCATGTGGGAGAACTCCCCCCATAACGGAAAAGAGGTAGCATAGGATGGTGGCAAGGGCTTCAGCTCTAGAATCAGGCCACTCACTCTCCAGAGTCCTTGTATTGAAACCTTTGTGCTTCAGTCAACTCATCTGTAAAATGGGATTACATATGTACTAGTTATAGGGCTTGTTGAGGATGAAATCAGGAAGAACTTAAAACAGAATAAGCTCAGTAAATATTAGAAGAGGTTGTGGTTTATTTCCCATATAATGGTTGCGTACGGGAGGGAAGGTGGGGTTAACTGTATAACTATTTCCCTGTCCCAAAGAGTGAGCATTCCAAACAATCCTGTATGCCTACAAAACTTGGACACTGGTAGCTGTTATACCTCCTGCCAATCAGATCTTCCTAGAGACTCTGTCATAGATTTAAAACTTCAGAGACTTCCACTTCCATCCAAGATAGATTAACTGGGACAGGATGTAACCTCCCACCTGAAGCCACCAAACATTATACATGTATGTGTATGTGTGTGTATACATACAGAGGCTATCAGAAAATGTATACACAATTTAAGAAAGGAAAAAACTGTATTAAAATTGTAATACTCAAGTCACATTTGACTCCTCCAATTACAGAAGATGCTCAACATAATTTGCACCCTTCTTTTGTTATAGGTATATATTGAGTATTACACTTTTAATAGTTTTGCTTCCTTTCTTAAAATGCATATACATTTTGTCAGCACCCTCTGAATATATAAAACAATAACCTTGAATATAATGGATATCAGGCAACAAAGAACAGTGAGTCCTACAAACAGGAAACAGAGGAGGTATCCCTGGGATTGCCCCAGCTTTGCCTAAAAGTTTTGCAAAACGAAAAGGCAAGCTACAGGCTGGGAAAAAAATACTTGCAAATCACATATCTGATAGAGGATTTGTATCCAGAATATATAGACAATTCTCAAAACGAAGTAATAAATCAAGAAGCTCAGAAAAAAAAAATGAGGCAGAATATGTTGAATAGATACTTCACAAAAGAAAATATGAGGATGTCAAATAAGAATGTGAAAATATGCTCATCCTCATCCAGTTGTTCAGAAAATGCCAATTACCAGCAGGCCAGCTACCAACACTATTAAACTGGCTAACATTGACAAGACCAGAAATAACAGGCACTGAGAAACACATGGAGGAACTGGGCCTCTCATTCATCATTGGCTGGGGACACAAAATGGTGCAATCACTTTGGAATATGGCTTGGCAAGGCTTTCTTTCTTATTTTTTGTTAAGTTAAACATGCATCTACCACATGAGCCATCTATTTTATTCCTTAGTATTTACCAAGGAGAAATGAAAGCATGTGTTCATACCAAAACTTTTAATAGTCAAGAGCAGGAAATATCAATGTTCATCAACAGAAGAATGAATGAAAGGAAGTTGTGGCCAATCCATGCAGTGGCATACCATTCAGCAGAAAAAGAAACAGACTTTCCTTACATGCAACAGCATGGACAAACCTCAAAACAATTTTACTAACTGAAAGAAGCCAGCACTCAGTCCCTATTGCATGATCCCATATTCACAAAATCATAAAAAATGTGAACAATCTGGAGAGAAAGAGAACAGATCAGTGCTTGTGGAGGTGGGAAATGGGGAGAGGAAAAAGTGAGAGGTTACCACAGGAAACACTGGTGTGATGAATATGTTTACCACCTTGATTGTGTTGATAATTTTGTGTGTGTTTGAACATGTCAAAATCTATCAAATTAAATATTTTAAACATGAGCAGTTTATTATATGTTAATTAAACCTAAATTAAGCTGTTAAAAATACATTTGCCTTCCAATTCCTCTATGTACATTGTACTTAGCCTAGGAGCAAGAATCCCCATGCATCTTACGGGCACTCACTCACTCCAGCCACATCTGTAATTCAGCCTCATCATTCTGGACTTCTCATCTCCCATAATTCCGACGCCCTATTCCAGGCTTTCTTAGGCCTCTGCTGTACTTACTATGTCACAGTGCAAAGTAGATACCTCTTCCTGAGGCCTATGCATCCTGCCTAGGTGAGGTGAAGAATGTTCTTTATACCCACATTTCCCCAAATGCAGATGTTATTGTTGTTATGTGTTTTAAAAAGCAGACTTGGGAATCAGCCTGCCTGCAGCATCACTCACCAGCTGAATTATATCGGGTGCTAACTCAACCCCTGGGCCTCTCTTCATCTGTGAACTGGAGATACTAACAATACCCCCTCTTAGTAGTATAAAGTCAGTTGACGGTGAAGTAGTTTTAATAGTGCTGAGAACTATACCAAGCATATAAATAAATATAGCAATAAATTCTGTCTGTACAGAAATGATATGTGTGCTCATTTTTCAAAATACAGGGCCTGGAAATAGTCTTATATTTTTCTACTTATTGTACTGCAAAATACTCCAAATATTGTTTTTAGAATTGTCTACGTATTATCCAACAAAACCCATTGATGCTACCTACTTCCCTGAGTTGCAGAATTCCACCCAGGGGAAGTCTGAGCCCTGCCTGCCCTCTCCACCCACAGAACCCAGCACTGCCCTTCATATGTCCCACCTGCCATAAACCTTTCCCCAAAACAGGAGACACCATCCACCTGTCAGGCATGTCCTCTCAGAGCACCTTGCCTGCAGTTTCCTCTTCGGATGTTACTGTGCTTCCTTCTTATACCTCTACAGATTCTTGCTGCTTCTTGCATTGTCACCATAGGTCGTGGAGGGGCAGTGAAGAGGCAGAATCCCCCTTGGTACTGCACCTTTCTGTATTAGCCAGAGTGCTCCAGAGAAACTGGAGTCCTGGGATCTGCCCCCTGCGAGCTGAGGCCCTGGGGAAGCTGGAGGTGCTGTTCCAAGGACTGAGCACTGCAGAGCCATGGGGCAGGCTCCAGGCTGGGTCTGAAGGCCTGAACGCCCGGAGAGCTATGGGCAGAACATCAATGTCGCAGCTCAAATGGTCAGGCAGAGCTAATCAGCCTTCCTCCTCCTCTGTGTTCCGTTCAGGCCCTCCATGGATTAGCTGTGCCCGCTCACACTGGGGAGGACCATCTGCTTTACATAATGAAGTCTTGCCCATCTGAAGGCTGACCTCTTCCAAAAATACCCTCACGCACACACACAGTGTTTAACTGGATATCTGGGTACTTCATGGCCCAGTCAAATTGACAAGTAAAATTGCTCATCATGCTTCCTATCTACAGGTTTTAAAGTGACACTTTCTTTGGTTTCCTAGAGTCAGGTTTCCTCTGGAGGAAGGTGTCTGAGTGAGGCATCTTTCTTTTTCTGTTTAGTTCTTCTGGTACCATCATCTTCTCTAAGACATCCTTGGTCTTCCCTGTTCAGTGATTTTAGTCACAGACACTATTTAGCAGCATTTTCTTAGACCTCTGACTTTGTGATATTTTCATTTGGCTTCTCTCCACCTCAAGTCAAGAAGGAATTTTATTCCCCATCTAGTAAATGCCCCTGTTTCTCATTTATCTTTTCATTGACCAACTCCTCCCACTGGGGGCCTAGAAATCACAGTCATCATCAGGAATTACCTAATGTCTACCCACAACGCCTGATCAAGAAAGAAAGTGGTTGGGGATGCCCACCAGCAGCTTGCAGTCAAACTTGTAGATGACACTGGATGATTGCTTTGCTGACTTAGAGCTCTGTCCCCTAAAGATTGGGCCTCTGTGCCACACAGTGGAGCCATCCTGAGAACATACAGAGAGGAGCACACGCACATACAGAGAGGAGCACACATACAGAGAGGAACATACACAATGGGGCAGCTGCAGTCCTGCTGCTCTGATCCTACCGGCACTACAATAAGGCATTCTAAACAAAGCCGAGACTCTGGGGACATTTATTCAAGACAGCCTGTCAAGTCAGGGATCTACAACTTCCAAGTAAGAAACTGAATCCACAAACAGACAATGTGGCCAGGCCATATTTCAAAGTAGGAAGGACTCTTACCTACAGCCTTTGCAGCAACTAGCCCCAAAAGTCAAGCCACACCTTCTGTAGCAATAGGCCCTAAATGGGTAGGCCTATGTGCCTATTAGTCGATGTGATGGTGACTTTTCTATGTCACCTCGACTGGGTAAAGGGATACCCAAAAGGCTGGTAAAACATTATTTCCAGGTGTGGAAGCAAGGCTGTTTCTGGGGGGGAGATTAGCATTTTAATCAGGAGAGTAAGAAAGAAGATGTGCCCTCCCCAAGGTGGATGGGCATACCCAAGAACATTGAGGGCCCAAATAGAACAAAAAGGTGGAAGAAGGGAAAATTCACTTTCTCTTCTTGAACTTGGACACAAATCTTCTTCTTCCTGCCTTTGGACACCAGTCTCCTGGTTTTCAAGCTTTTAGACCTAGGACTTACACTAGCACAATGGTTCTCAGCCTGTGGGTCGCAACCTCTTTGTAATAATGAAAATACATCCTCCATATCAGATATTTACATTATGATTCATAACAGTGTAAAATTACAGTTATGAAGTAACAACAAAAATAATTTTATGGTTGGGGGTCACCACAACAGAAGGAACTATATTAAAGGGTTGCAGCATTAGGGGGCATTAGGAAGATTGAGAATCACTGCACTAGAGGCTATCCTGGCTCTCAGGCCTGCAACATTAGCCTGAGTTACATCATAAACAGCAATAATTTATTGTTCACAGTTCTGAAGGCTGGGAGGTCCAAGATCAAGGCACCTATAGATTTAGTATCTGGTGAGGACCCATTTGCTGATTCACAGAACAGTGAAGTGGCTTTTCGAAGATTCAATTACATCTCTAGCTAGGTGGCAATATCTTACGGGGCTGAAGCCTTCCCGATTTTTACAATGTAAATCTTTCCCCCTCCTCTGACTGCCATTGAGTCTCTACCAAACACAATGGTAGCTGACTCTTTGTTACAGCAAACTAACAGTCTCCCTTTCTCATGTGGGCGTTCTTTATTTTATTTCCATACAAGTCACTAAGACTTAAAGTTGCTTCTTTCAGTAGATAGCATTATTTTCTTAGACAAATAATAGGTCCCAAGCCCACTGTGAGCTCAGAGGTTTGGAGGACATCTTTTATCCAAGGTAGAGGCCTGTGAAGAGTAAGCCAGGAAGCATTTCTCCCACAGAGCCTGGTTCTGAATTTTTAGCATGCCTCAAAATTATCTAGAAGTCTTCTAAAATCCCATTTGCTGGGCCTGGTGCCTGGTTCACACCTGTACTCCTAACACCCTGAGAGGCCAAGGGGAGTGGATCACCTGAGCTCAAGAGTTCGAGACCAGCCTGAGCAAAAAGAGACCCCGTCTTTATCAAAAATAGAAAAAAGCTGGCTATGGTGGCCGGTGTCACTAGTCCCAGCTACTTGGGAGGCTGAGGCAAAAGGATTGCTTGAGCCCAGGAGTTTGAGGTTGCTGTGAGCTGTGATACCAGGCACTCAACCCAAGGCAACAGTGTGAGGCTCTGTCTCTAAAAAATAAAAATAAAATGAATAAATAAATAAATAAAAACAAATAAAAAAATAAAAACTCATTTTATTCATTTTACATGTCAGATCTACTAAGTGTAGAATATTAATGTCTTAACACAATAATTAAGAAAGTGCAGTGAAGGCTATGTTAACCAGTTTGATGTATTTCAAATTATATATAAAACCAGCACAGTGTACCCCACAAATGCATTAATGTATACAGCTATGATTTAATAAATAAACAAACCACATTTGCTGAGACTCATTCCCAGAGTTTCCACTGGGAAGGAAGAATTTGCATTTCTGGTAAGTTTCTAGGTACTGCTGATGTTGCCTGCCTAGGACCTTACTTCAAGAACCACTGGCCTAGCCGTTGAGCAAAAAAAAAAATAAACAAACAAACAAAAATATCCTCTCCCAGGGCTATTTAGGCCTGGGATCAACTTCCACTCAAGAGCTGTTATGAGTCATTTCACTTCAATCACAGCCTCTATAACCAAGAGACCATAAAGAAACAAGAAGGGTGTCTGTTGCCTCCTGAGACTCGTGTAAGTAAGAACGTGTGAAGGAACAAAGGCAGAGAGAGGCAGAGGCAGAGAACAGATGAAGATCCCCCAAGTCAGAGAGAGAGAGAAAAACAGAGATGTAGAGGCAGAATTAAGAGGGGGAAAGAGTCAGCTCTCCCACTGCCTTGGTCCTATAGGAAGAGGGGCTCTCCTGTACACCAGGAGTTGTATTCCTGGCAACACACCAGAATGCCCTGGAGATCTTCTAACGCATACCAAGGCTCCATGCCTACCCCTAGATACTGCTCCATTTGCTCTGGGATGGAGCCTGGCCTGTTGGCACTTTTAAAATATCCCTAGATCTTAGCGGGTAGCTGCAGTTGAGAATAGGGACAGAGGGCAGCACACCCAAGGCGAATTCCTTTCTGATCCTTGTCAAAGCTTTCCGGGAACTATAGTCCATTGTGTCCAGGTAATATTTTGGCCCACACATCCAGCTAGCCGGTTCAGAAGTGAACATAATTTTTCAGATGTTTGATATGGCACATATTAATTTATTTGCTCATGCGTTCACGAATGAATATACATTTCACAGATGTATAATCGCAGTTCCACCAGAAGAGTTGACACCCTTGGCCTCTAAAATGTGTAATTTCCTCCAAAATAAAGGAGACCACATTTAAGAACTAAAACTCACACCAAACCCCAAGAATTCCCAAAACTGCAAAAAAGAAAGAACCAGGAAGGTGTGTTTTCTTTCGTGTTCCTTGTTCTGCCCACCTGTATCCTGCGGTGGAAAATGTACCGTTACACTCTACAGATTATTACAATTAAGTGGTGCGTGGAATTCATTTTTAAAAATAGCTTCATCAACTCTTCATAGCATATTTCTCTAAGACAAGTACATGTGAAAAGCAAGTGAGGGTTGTTATTGTTTAGCACATTTAATTAAGTAAGTATTTCTTTCATCCTTCTGTGAATTAAACATTGAATAGTGAATAAACATAGGAAAATCTGCCCATGTTAATTTCTGGTTTACTGCCTTAATTCAAAATCAGGGTGAAAACCAAGAGCTAAGTCTGTGATCTAGAGTTGTTAAGTGTTAAGCAAAGATTGAAGGTTGGCCCTTAAAATCTCCTGTGGAAATTGTTCAGGAAATATACCCTTCATGTCTCCTTGATCACCTCTTTACTCCCTATCAATAAACATCTCCTTTCTCTCTTTCTGTCTCTCTTTCTCTCTGTCTTCCTCCCCCCTCCCTCCCTCTCTTCCTCCCTTTCTTCCTTCCTTCCTGCCTTCTTGCCTTCCTTTCTTTGTTGAGACAGTCTTGTTCTGTCACCATAGCTAGAGTACCATGGCCTCAGCTTAGCTCACAGCAACTTCAAATTCCTGGGCTCAAGTGATCCTCCTTTCTCAGCCTCCTCAGTAGCTATGACTACAGTTACACACCACCAGGCACCACTAATTTTTCTATTTTCAGTAGAGACAGGGTCTCACTCTTGCTTAGGCTGGTCTGGAACTCCTGAGCTCAAGTGGTCCTCCCACCACAGCCTTGCCAAATGCTATGATTACAGGCGTGAGTCACCACCACACCTGGCCTCTCTTCTTTTTTAAAGAACCCTTTTCTTTACTCGCCACCTACTTCAGCTGTGACTCTTGCTTAAGAGGCACAGAAATATCTCACACGGACTTGCTGGGGAGGGAATGTCTTGGCTGTGTGAAGGAGAAGTCTGGTGTGTAGGCTGAATCTAGAGCAAGGTCATTGCAAACTGCCTTCTCTTTTCTGTCTCTTGGCTTTTCTTCCATTGTCTTGGCTCTGTTTTCAGATGGTACCTCCCTTCATGGAGCCAAGGTGGCCACATTAGCTCTGCCCTACATCCTCCCAGGTTCAAGTCCAACAAAAATTAAAAGGCCTCATTTATTCCAACAGTCAAACCAAAGTGTAGATCTGACTCTCCTGTCCTGACAGGATCATGTGCCCATCACCACACTGATGACTGTAACCTGGGGATAGAATGATCCTGGCTTAGGCCAAGTCACATATTTCAACTTTGTAGAGTTGGGGACTGAACCCCACCAGAAATGCCTGAATTGGGGGTGGGGCAGAATTACTTCCAGAAGGTGGAGGTAATTCCCTAACCAAAAAGTGATGAATAATTTCTAGAAAAAAGAATGTATGGATTTGTGGTTTTATAGCAAAACACATTCTGAGTCTTATTTAATGGACCTCAGGCTGCTTAAGGCTTTTCCCAACTTTGAGTCTTTCCAGCCAAGAGATTTGGTAGTTACTCATCTGAACTAGGATGTTGACAAATTTTTTCTGTGAAGAGTCAGATAATAAATGTTTTTTGGGTTATATATTCTTTATATAGTTACAACTATACACATATAGTTACATATACATATATAGTTACAACTCTTTAACTCCACACTTTTTGTGCGACAAATAGCCATAACTGAATGGGCGTCCCAAATGGGTTCCAATAAAACTATATTTGCAATAATACATGCGGTTGGGGGTCAAATTTGACCCAGGGCTGGAGTTTTACTGACCTCAATGTTCATCATGGGTGCTGTGTGAATGAGCCAGGATAATATTTTACCCCTCTTTACTCCAGCTTATCCTCATTCCACCATTCTCCTTCCCCATTATCTTTCTACAATCAGAAATACTCCTATAAAACAATGGGTAGGTTGAACTCTGGGAAGCATAAACTCGAAGGAAATAGATAATGGTATAATGTGAAGGTACATTTTCTATGGTCACAAAACTCAGATTGAAAAGAAAAGAGTTGTGTATTAAGAAATTGAGGGTGGTGCCTGTGGTTCAAAGGCATCAGTCCCACCACATTACTGACCTTCACTTCCCAGCTCTTGACATAGTCATGTAAGCTCCATATACAGGAGGTGGTAGGTTCAAACCCAGCCCCTGCCAAAAACTGCAAAAAAAAAAAAAAAGAAAGAAAAAGAAAAAAGAAATTGAATAGCAAAATGAACAATAGCCAAATCATACCTAAAAGTAGAACTCAGACTTACAGTCTGCAGTATCCAGCATAGGAAGTCATTAATAACCCCTGTATTAACAGACCCCAAATGGCCAGGAATTTGAATAACAATTGCCTGCTTCTCTAACTGTTGCCCCTTCCAACTTAAAACCAATGAAGAAAGCTTAACAAGCTCCTCTAACTAATTACGTGGGATGTCCTGCTTCAGCTGAGCCACCTCCAACTTTCCCAGCCAAGAACCTCCCATCAGGACAAGCCTGAAACCTTCCCTTTCTTCTGCTATTTTTCCATCCCTCTGCCTGCTTTTGAAGCTGTACCAACTGGCTGACTCTCAGGCTAGAGCAAGCTTTGAATAAATAATCTTTGCTTGTTTCACTTGGGTGGTCTTTATTTCTACAATATGTTATTTTCCTGCATCTAAACTGAAGATGCTTTGTGATGACCTGTCTTAAGGAATGAGCTCTGTCCTTACAAAATCCAAAAATTGAAGTCTTAACCCTCAGCACCTCAATATGTAACTATATTGTGAAGACTGGTAAGGAGGTAAGTGAGTTAAAATGAGGTCTTTGGGTGGGCCCTAATCCAATCTGACCAGTATTTCCTTATAAGAAGAAATCTGGGTACACAGAGAAACACATCGGAAAGACCACATGAGGACACAGGGGGAAGGCAGCACCTGCCAGCCACGGAGAAAGGCCTCAGAAGCTGAACCTGATGACATCTTGATCGACCTTTTTTGTATAAGGATGCCCCATTTTACCATGCTTTTTTATGTGCAATTTGGGACATACTTATACTAAAAATGTATTTGGTATTTACCTGAAATTCAAGGTTAAGGGACATCCTGTGTCATGTCTGGCACTCTATCCCGGAGGACATGGTGGCCAGGCTTGGGCCTTCACGGACGGCTTCCAAGAAGCCCTGGCCTTTGTGGCTCTGGCAGACTTTGGGGCATGTGCTTTGTGGTGTGATGTGTGGCTGCTTTCTCCTGGACTCAGACTATTCCAGTGCAAGCTGCCACTCAGCCACCACCTTACTGACCTTTACTTCCCAGCTCTTGACATAGTCATGTAAGCGCTAATTAATTTCTATATTAAACCCTTATTTCCATAATACTTGGAGTGGTTCTGGCCAAACCCAGACTGATCTGCCTTTCTAGCCACCAAGCAGTGAAAAACACGGTCTTGCCAATTCAAGGTAATTCAATCACTTCTGATGTCTGTACTTTATTCAGGATTCTTTCCTTTTACTCTGTCGTCTGGGGGTGGGGGTTGTAAGTTACTGGAGAGCTTATATACCTTCTTGCCATCAAGAGAGGTACAGCTGGTCTATATATGTCCTTTGTCCTTGCTGAGATATGAGCATCTTGTATATTCCTTATAACTATGCATTGCCACCCTGCAAGGCCTTGAGGTAATACAGCTCCTATCCTGTGCTCTTCTCAGCCTAACAAGCTGGCCCTGAATGTGTTTTGGTCGCCCTCCTCCTAACCATACCACAAAATATTCAGAAACTGTCACTTCCTGTCCCTGAGCTATGCTAGGAACTGCTACCCTAAAGTCAAGGGCCAGGCTGGATGAAGGCGTCTCCTCCTTGCAGTTGTCTATGACTCCTCCAGGAAGCACAGATCAAGTGTCCTTTTCTCCCAGACCCACAAGCATTTCCGCAGTAGCTGCCACCTCATCCCCTTCCCTGGACCTCCTGAAAGGGTAAAGAATCCTGAAGCCACATCCAAAGTGTCCTCAGTGTTTTTCTTTCCCAGCCCCACCTCCATCCTAGAAAGAATCCATATCTCTTCTCTGCAAGGAAATCTGATTATCATAAGGCTATGCATTTTTACCCAGCTGTGGTTTAGCAGGTAGGGGCTAACCTCTCAGTCTTCCAGGCTCTGTCCTGTTGTGTTCAAAGACAAGCTCATAGAATGAAAACAAACATGCAATACAATATAAACCTTTTCTTCATATAAATGCTTGGCTATTATAATACAAAACAAAACAGCATGGTTTTTGCAACTACTGCCTCTGCTATGTGTTTAAAAACTATTCAGAATCAATGGACTGTACCCATCCATGCTCCCTGGTGGCATAAATGTCCATAACTCTCTACATGGAGAGCCAGGGGACAATATTAAAACACCTAGGAATGAAAAATCTCAACTAGTATCTCAAAATGCATCCCCTGCTTGTAAGTTAGTGCAGTCTATCAGTTTCCATCACCAGAAAGTCCAAAGAGAAAATGCAAATGGAAAAATAAGTAATAGGCCAGGCACAGTGGCTCACGCCTGTAATCCTAGCACTCTGGGAGACCGAGGCTGGTGGACTGCCCAAGCTCACGGGTTCGAGACCAGCCTGAACAAGAGCAAGACCCTGTCTCTAAAAAAAATAGTCAAGCATTCTGGCAGGTGCCTGTAGTCCCAGCTACTGGGGAGGCTGAGGCAAGAGAATCACTTGAGCCCAGGAGTTGGAGATTGCTGTGACCTGTAATGCCATGGCACTCTACCAAGGGTGACAAAGTGAGACTCTGTCTGAAAAAAAAAAAAGGAAAAGAAGTAATAATCCATGATTCCATAGAACAATCTTTCTTGCTATAAAGAAGCACTTAACTATGGAAACCAAATGGGCTCTTACAATTTTAGGCAAAGATCAATTAATTAGACTTTAGTTCTATCCTAAAACTTCTTTTCTTGTGTGTGAATCATAAAAACTAAAGAGAGAGAAAAAACAGTCCTTAAACTGGACAGGTAGTTTCAACATGTTACCTACAAAAAAATAAAAATCAAGTTAATTTCAGACCTCTTTCCAATATTAAGTTCCCGAATGCAATGGATCTACTTCTATAGAGGCTTGAAGGGGAAACAGATGTTACCCTAAAATATTATACCTGCCCAGTTCTGGTCTCTAGGTAAGGATTTGGGAGCGATTGGCATATAAGAAAGAATCACTGCCTCAGTGAGTAAATTCAGACAAAGAGAGATTTTAGAGTGAGAAGCTCAGGAGATCTAGGGTAGATGCCGAAACAACATCAATGTTGAATAGCAAAGAGAAAGTTTTCAAAGAGAATGAGAAGTGGCCATAGACGAGGGTGATAAACTAAGAGAATACTTGTCCTAAAGTCAAGAGAATGGAATGTTTGTACACAGTGCATTGGAAATCAACTGGGTTGAACAGAGCCAGAAAGTAAGACAAAGGCTGACAGCACCTGTTAGATGTGAAAATTAGATTACACAATTTGATTTTAAGATAGCTGATGTGTCATTTTATATGAATGAGTTTATATGAATAATATATTTATTCTTAGTAACTGGAATGAATTTCCCAAAACATAGAGAGTACTTGAAGTAGCACATTTGTTTTTACTTTTTTATTGTGAGGTATATTACATATACACAAAAAAGTACATAATGTATGTGTACAGTTTCAGAAAAATGATAAAATGAAAACCTGCAAGCAAAGTTAAGAAATAAAACATTGCCAGTAACAAAAAAGGTCCCCGTGTTTGCCTCATCAATCCCAAGTCTCTTTGGTCCCCTGAGAAGTGATCAAAATCAGAATTTTGTGTTAATCATAAATTTACTTTTCTTTAGATTATTACATACGTGTTTTCTTCTTACAAAATACCATTTGCTTCACTTAGTTTAAAGCTTCTACTAAATACAGCACAATGCATTCTTCTGCAACTTGCTTATTTTATTCATATTATGATTTTAAGATACATCCATGTTGATGCACATGGTTCACACATCTCCCAGACAGTTTATGGTGGGTCGGGAATTTAGGAGAAGCTTTGCTGGGTAGTTATGGACCAGAATCTCTCGTGATATCATAGGCAAGATGCTCTCCAGGGCTGCATCATCTCAGGGGAAGGCTTAACTTCCAAGGTGGCTCACTCACATGGCATGTGTCTGCTCATTTTCACTGCTTTACTCTGTGACTACTTTATCATATAAATCTGTTTATCCATTCTACTATGGATGGGAACCTGGTTTGCTTCACATTATTTTGCTATTACAAACAATGCAGCAATTAACATTCCTATTCATGCCTCCTGGATGGAGTCATAGGTAGCCTAATTCTCTGTCTACTCTCATATCCAATAAATCTCGCCCTCAGTGACTGATATTCTCAGTTAGTGGCATCCAAGATGGTTGCAAGGAGGTGATTCTAACAATGCATTAATATTCTTTGAATTAGAACTTCATATTATTTTGAAATATTTGATATAGACAAGTTGGTTTAGATTCAATATCCATTATTAGCATCACAAGAAATCCACATAGCATTTGTCAAAAATGAAAAGAAACAGCTGTTAGATTCTGTAATTGTAATGTCAGCTGCTAATTTTTGAATGATTGTAAAAGGTTTCATATTGTGTATTACTTGCTTAGGGGAACAATTTTTTTTTTTTTTGGTCCTAGGTGTATATCCAGAATTTAAAGATATTATGGCTGATACTCTTAAAGAGAAATTATGCATAGCCAATTCAAAAAATCTCCCAATTTAAAAGATGGAAATTATTTTATCTGAACATCATATGCAAAGTCAATATTTTCCTTAATAAGCTTTTGTAGTAGCCAACCTCCGGGAAGCATGTGATGATTCTTGCTCCCTGGTGAACGTCTTTATGGTTGCCCCCTACACTGAATAGGGTAGATGTACTTTTGTGACTAATAGGATTATTGCAGAAATTATGATGTATGACTTCCAAGGCTGGGTCATAAAAGACCTTGTGGCTTCTGTCTAGCTTTTCTTAGATCACTTGTTCTAGGGAAGCCAGCCACAGTGCTATAAAGACACTCAAGCACCCGGTAGAGAGCTCCACATGCTGAGAAACTGAACCCCCTGCCGGCAGCCAGCACTGGCACACTGACCATGTGAGTGAGCCGTCTTGGAAGTTGAGGCTTCGGATGAGGTAGCTCCTGCAGACATCTCGCCTGAAACATCATGAGAGACCCTAGGCCACAATCCCCCAGGAAAGCTGCTCCTAAATTCCTGACCCACCATAAACTGTGTGAGATAATAGATGCTTATCACTATTTTAAGCTGCAAAATTTGGGGGTAATTTGTTACATAGTGATAGATAAATTTGCTTTATTTTTCTCATCATAATTACATAATATAAAGAAAATGTCAATTGTTTTTAATAAGTCCCGTATAAATAACCCTCCCCTCTTCTAAAATAGAGATAAGGTATCTTGTTGAAGGAAAAGAAAAACAAAAAACCAGATTGCCCTTGCTCAGAAGCCTTCACCCTCAGACAGACATTGTCAAGTCATTTTCACAGGCTCCTTGTTACTATTTTTACGCATGTTGGGGCAAGGGGACAAAAGCAATGACAGTCAAAGGAGGCCACCGTGGTGTGCGTGGCAGAAATTTTAGTTGAAGGGTTTACTGGAAGTTAATGGTCCTGAATTCACTCTGTATATAAAACATGAGCAGGGTTGACACACTTGAAGGCCCTAAGCATTAAAACAATAATGACACATTCCTATGTGCAAACAAAAAAGAAAAAAAATGTATAAAACCCTGGTATGTATAAGAATCCCCTGACATTTCTGTTTCCTTGATGCTTTTTTGTGAAATGTCAATAACCAAATTCATCCCAAAATTCATTTTAGTGCCCCACTTGTCCCTGTACTCATTGTTCAGCTTATTGTTTAATCCAGCAATGACAAAGCACTCTTTACATGCATAAAGATTCATTTCTAATGTTAATGTTTTTCATAACAGCAACTCCTGTGCCCCAGATATTATGAAATCAATCATTCTACCTGGCAACCAGGGGCTGAGGGGCTCTCATTAGCCAAGCTGCTTTTGATAAGTGCTTATTCTGTTAATATTCCTTTGAAGCCCATTATAAACATTCTTTTTACACAGAAATCCTGCAGACCTCATGCTGCCTGAGCTGTCCATTTCCTTAGCACCCATGCATTTTCACCTTACATCCACACAAAGGGCCAAGCTATTTATCCTGATCATGGAGAAGGACTCAGCAGGTAACAAATGCTAATTTCTAAGGTCAGGCAAGGCACTTCATATTATCCTGTTTTGAAGTCAAGATCCAGATTTAGGGCAGGATACAGAGGTTCTGAGCATCCTGTGTATTTACAAATGCTTGGCTACAGTTAACAAGAACCCATTAGGGGCCAAACCCAAGGAAATCAAAGGAAGATCAAAGCTTGCTACCCCTTTGGTAAATTAAGTACATGCCTAAGACTTAAGCAAAGCAAGGAACTGAAAAAACATTTTTTTTATGATTAAAACATTTTTTTCCAGATTAAAATTTGGAAGCTCAGCTGTCGAATATGGTAACTACTAGCCACATGTGACGATTTCATTTTAAGTCAAAATTAATTAAAAATTCATTTCCCTAGGGACTCCAGCACATTTATATCCCACATGTGGTTAGGACAGATACAGAACATTTTCATCATCACAGAAAGTTCTATTGGCCAGTAGTGTCCTAAAGTGCTAGTCCCTATTGAAAAGACATTTTAAAAACTCATCTGTTTACATCTGTTTTATGATTTGTTTAAGCTTGAAATGCACATTTAGCATAGAAGTGAGAGCACTGTACTATTTTCAGTGTCTGAAGACCTCCAAAGAATTAAATCTGACCTTGGCTAAAATGATTCATAAAAGCATCTATAGGCTTGATCTCTCCACGCACCCCACTGATAATAAACCATCGCTCTCAAAAGTCACCCCTGAGCACTTCCAATCCACCAGACCACACAGCTAAGGAGGTGCATCAGATAGTTTCCTAGCAACGATGACGCGACCCCGCCCCTTCCCGCTTCCCCTCCTACCTTATTTGCTTGCAGGGGGCGGGGCCAGGAGTCCTAAACCCAATCCGAGGGGAGCAGAGGAGGCAGTACGGGCCGCGTCCCCGTCGCTAGGGAAACCGATCCAGCCAGAGGCAGCTAGCGATGCCGAGCGCGGAGGAGGCCCGGCTCGCGACGGAGAACGCTGAGGAGGAATCCGGAGCCGACCCGCGACTGCGACTCCTGGGGGCCTGCGTGGCCCAGAGTCTGCGGCCAGCTGCGGGCGCCTGGGAGCGCTGCGCGGGGACCGCCGAAGCGGAGCAGCTGTTCCAGGCCTTCCTGGGCCGCCAAGCAGCAGAGGGGCCGCAGCCGCTGCTGGTGGTGCGGCCCGAGCCTGGGGGCCTGACCCTGCGACCAGGGCTAGACGCGGGCCCGGAGGCGGGTACAGCTCGCGCCAAGGGGCTTTTCTTCCTGCGCACCAGGCCCGACCCTCTGGAGCCCAAAAGCCTTCGCGGCGCAGTGCTCTGCGGGGACCTGCCTGCGGCGCCTCTGGAGCACCTAGCCGCGCTGTTCTCCGAGGTGAGGGTGGGTTGGTGGGCCCCGCGCTCGCGAAACTGGGGTGGGGGAGGGGAAGAGGAGTCGTAAGGGGCGGGGCTGTGCCGAAGGGGCGGGGCTACGGTGCAAGGGCGGTTCAGGGGGCGGAGCTATAGTCAGAGGGGCGGAGCTGTAGCCTGAGTGCAGACCAGGAGCCAAGTTCTGGAAGCCAGGAAGAATTTGGGATGGGGAGAGAGAGGAACTGGACGAAAACTAAAACCAGGAGAAGACATCTAAGGCATGAGTTAGATGACTTAGTTGAAAGAGGGCACTGGGGAAACTCTGGATGGAGGCCAGGTCAGAGTAAGAAGGGGCTAACAGTTGGGTCAGTCCAGGTGGAGGCTGTAGTCCGAAGAATGCCTGTATCCCTCCTGTAAATTCAAGTCAGTATCCCTCCTGTAAATCGGGAAGGACTAAGGAAGACAGGAAGTGAACAAAGAAGGCATTTGTAATGGATCACTGGTGGTGCAAGGAGGTGAATGACTATAAACTGTTCACGTCTGGAGAGGCGCTAAAGGGGGTAGATGGTTTGGTTTTGATTTTCATCTCATTCGTTCATCACATAGCCATTTACGAAGGGTCAATTATGTGCTAACATAAGAAGTGGGGCCTCCATCTGAAAATGCCCAACAGGCATTAGGAGGAGTCTGTCAGGAGCTCAGGGAGGAAAATGAACACGTGGGTTAAGGATTGCTTTGGTGGCACCATAGCAAAAGCCTCCAGTGTGAAGGCATCTCAGCGGGTTGCTCAGGACAGGTTCTTTGGCCACTTAGACCTTTCTGGAATAAAAGTAAACTTCCCTAGAGGCCAGGCATGTGTGCTTCTGGAGGTTTGATGCTCTGGATCCTGTAGGTTTTGAAATAAATATGTACAGAGTACCAGCCATATGATGTTTCCTGGCATAGATGCTATAGGAATACCAAAGAAATAAAAGATAAGTTCCCATCCATCTAAAGCTTACATCATGGAGACAAAACATGCAATAAATCGTATATTCAAATTATGACCAGATTGGGTTAGAGCTTACCTAAAAGTTGGCCCCGGTACCAGAAGGCTCCCCCCTACACATTATATCAGGTGTTTAGCCTTAGGGTGCTTTATAAGGAGGCTGTGGGGAGGGGAGAATTCCAGGGAAAGGGCTGGATGGATAGAAGAATTCACTGAGGGCCCAGGGAAGCTAAGTATCTCAATAGATGTGGAAGTATTTCAATATATTAACAACCAGAATGTCCTTTCATTCTGGTGCATCTTCTGACCACCATCCCTGCAGAAGCTTGGATCAAATTCTGTAAGTACCTTTGGGTTCAGAAGAGAGTGGTATGCCTCCAGTCTGAGACGCATGCTTAGCCATAAGTGACAAACTGACTAAAATGAGAAGATTAGGATAAGTAGGCAACAAGGTGATTTTCAAGGTATGGAGAACAAATTGAACAAAAGTTCAGAGATAGAACACAACCTATCACAAAGAAGGGCAGTTAGCTCATCTCAGAGATGTGTCAAGGCTAAGGAAACAGTCCAGAGAGCTAAAATAATTTTAAAATAATTCAAATTTTCAAATGTCAAGCATTTTCATTGGTGCATTGAAAGAGACTGGAGACAATGTTCATCGATAGAGGACAAAGTGAATAAATTATTCTTCATATATATACAGTGAAATTCTGTGCAGCTGTGTAAAAGAGTGATTGAGAGGGAGTTCTCCTTAGGGCAGTGTTTTTCAACCTTTTTTATCTCATGGCACACTTGAACCTATAGTTAAACTTCCAAAGCACACTTAAATTATGTTGATCAAAAAAATAAAGAGTAAAAATAAAGGATATACTTACTGTGCTTTGAACTTCTTTCAAAGTTAATTAATGATCTTTACATTTCCAAGGCACACCTGAGATCCTCTCATAGCACACTGGTTGAAAATCATGGCCTTAAGGGTCATTTGTTTTCATCATGGCAAAATAAAAAATCCACATATTCATAACATAAAATTCACCCACCCAGCAGCTTCCCAGTGTATAGTACAATATTGTCAACTACATACACAGCATTATGCAACTGGTTCTTGGAACTCCCCCATCCAGCAAAGTTGAAACTCTACACCCACAACCCACACGCCCCCTTCCCCAGCCCCTGGCAAACACCACTCTACTTTCTAATCCTATGAATTTTACTCTTCGTGTAAGTAGAATCACACAGCATGTATCCCTCTGTGGCTGGCTTTTGTCACTTAATATAATGTCCTCGGGTTTATCCATATTGTTGCATATGACAGGATTTCCTTCTTTTTTTTAAGTGGAACAATTTTCTGTTGTATGTATGTACCAAATTTTTAAATCTATTCATCAGTCATGGATATTTAAGGTGCCTCCATCTCTTGGCTATTGAGAGTAATGCTTCAATTTAAGACAGTATTTTAAAGAGGTGCAGAATTGTGTGAATACATGTATAACACACTACTACTGTATTTCTGTTAATAAGAGAATAAGGGATAAGAGAGGAAGGAGGAAGGAATAAGAAGAAAATAAGGAATAAGAGAGGAAGGAGGGAGAGAAGAGAGGGAGAGGGAAAACATTCTTTAACAGAGTAATTAATCCACAAGCGAGGGAAAGTGAGGGACAGAGGTCCAGGACTAGGTAGCACGCTTGCTTTCCACTGTAAACGCTTTTGTACTTTTAAAATTTTGCACCATGTAAATGTACTATTTCAAAATCTGAATAAAATAATTTTAAAAATACCTCAAGTCCTTTACTTGCATTTCTCAAAGCCTGTAACAGTAGCCTAGTCTATTACACTTTCTGTTCTCCCATCTACTTGGGTTGCACACCCTGAAGCTGATGCAGTGTCTCTTCCTTGCTCGCCTCCCATCTGCTAAGCCCCCTCCTTGCCTCCTGACCCTCCTGCCTCTCAACCTCTCCCTCAGTACCTTGTAATCGGCTTAGCCTCTGACTGCCTGTGCCCCTTTACCTGCCACCTCCCCGAGCAGCATCACTAAAGCCAAAAGGACCCCACACACGTACCACTGAGAGATATCTTCCTGCCTTGGGGGAGGGAGGACCACACGTGGGGGAAGTAGTGATGAGGAATGAATGCTGCAGTTTGAACTTTATTTTTGTCCCATTACACTAGTACAAGGTAAAAAAATGCAACTAAGAAACATTTGAAAGGAAGAATTAGCAGAATTTAATGACACATCCCCGTTTTCTGCCTGCTTTCTCCAATGCTCCATTTACTGCTGCCAGGTTATTTTTCCTAGTTCTGAAACCTGGAACTAGGTTTAAGATTTTTGTTTTGTTTTGGAGAACAACCACAGGATTTGGAGTCTGACAGACCTAGCTTCAAATCATGGTTCAATTTCAGCAGCGTGATATGAGCAAGTGAACTCACGGGGTCACATCCAAACTGTCGTGAACAGTTGTTGTGGAATTTAGACCTAATCTATTAGAACACCTGGAACAGAGCGTCACATTGTACGTGCTCCATAAAGGATGACAGTTAAAGCCCACACCCCACCCCATTTAAAATCCTCCTCACTTGTCTGATCCATCCTGTCACCTTGGCCTTTCCAGAGGACCCAGCTGCATTTCCCCCTCAGCCCTCTGCTGTGAGCCCGGAGGTGGAACAGGTGTTTGCCTTGCTCCTTTTAGATTTGTGTTGAAAATCTTCCAGTCTGAATCTCCTGTCGTCAGATGACGTCACCCCTCTCCTTGCTGCATCCTGCGCCGATGGCACTGTCCCCGTTTCTGCATGATTTTTGGCTCCCAGCTGACTGTAACTCTCCCCAACATTACTCCTGCTTTAACACAAGGTTATTTCCAGAGACATATGAATGATCCTTCCAGTAGCTTAGCTCCAGCTGCCCTTCACCTTTCTCCTCCAGGGATCTTGTCCTCCTCGCTGCAGTAAACACCCGTGCTGTGGCCATTTCCAGACAGTGCATTCCTAATAACTACCACATTCCCTCTCACACCACTCCTCCCGGCTCTCCAGCTCTCTCCCTCTCACACCCTGACTGCAACAGTCCCGTGACCCTGCTGCCTTCCCTCTGTCCTGGCCTGGTTCCCCCATTACCATTATCCCCGCGCACCAGCTCCTCGCTCACTGGTCTCCACCTCACTGATGTCATACTCCCCTGTCAAAACACCACCCTGGTGAAAGCCAGCTCTCTGCACACTTCTTACCTGCACCCTGACACTGCACAGGGCTAGGGCAAAACCAGCTGGCTGCACTCTAAATTCAGAACCTGGCACCTCTAGTAGGCTATTTATGTTTCCCAGTAGATATCCTGTTCTCTATCCCTACCATTTTCTTCCTCTTTCAGATCACTTTTGTAGCTTTCTTTTTTCTTTCCTCAAAAGCTCCAAAACCTCCCTCAACCTCTCTCTGAGAAGCTCTGGCTTCTTAGCTTCAAAACAAATTAGAAATGATAGAATACACTTAAATAAACCACAAACACTTCTGTCTACCTTGCCTGCAGATACCTGTGTTCATATTCTCTGCCACCACTTCGGTTGCTACAAGGGAACTGTCTGTGCTATTGCCTGATACCAAGCCAATCCAAAGATGAAAAATGCATCTGGTTCTCTGAATCCCACCTGTTCTTGAGGAGGTCACACTAGTCATTTCCTCTTCACCCCTCCATTCTTTTTCTCCCCCATCTACTAGATAATTCCCATCAAATAGAATCCTCATTTCCTCCTGCCAGCTGTCACTCCCTTTCTGTGGTTCCCTGTATAGCGAAACTGCTGGAATATGTCTTTTCTTGCTGTGTCCATTCTTTTCCTAATTTATCTCATACCCATCGGGTTTTTATTCCCACACTTTGCAGGAGAGGAATGAAAGAACTTGCAGATATTTCCAGTGGTCTCTGAATTGAATGGGCCTCAGTTGGCCCTCCTCCTACTTGGCCCATGAGCTGTATTTGTCACAGCTTATAATCATCCTCTCCTCGGAGCACTTTCCACATTTGATATCCGAGGTGCCAGTATCCTAGTTTCCCATCACCTTCGCTCTCCTTCCTTGGTTTCCACTGAGAGTGCCTTCTCTTCTTCTCAACTTCTTTTTTGTTGAACACCCAAATAATTTTATTTTCCCTGCATAAAAACGAAGTACACTTTTTAAAATTTCAGAGTACTGTAAGGGTACAACTGATCAGGTCACATCATTTGCATGTTTTAGGTGAAGTCCAAGTTGTAGTTGAGCCCTTCACCCAGGAGGTGTGCCGCATGCCCCTACATTGTGCCTGCTAGGTGAGAGCGTATCACCCCCTCCTTCCTACCCCTCCTCTCTCCTTCCTCCCTTCTATCTAACTTCTTAACATTGGAGGGACCCAGGACTCAATTCTTGGGCATATACTCATCCCTTGGAGAGTTCTCACTGAATTTCAAAGTTTTGTATAAATTGTATTTGACACCTCCCAAGTTTGTTATTCCCAAACTTTCCTTCTCTGAACTCCCAACTAGCATATCCAATTGCCTCCTCCATGCCTCCATATCGAAGTTCAATGCGTATATGAAATTTTAACATTTCCAAAAACAAGCTCCCAGTCTTCCCTCAAGAACTATCTTCATCCTTATTCTTTTTTCACATTAGTTAATGGAAACTCCATTCTTCCTCAAATCTTGGAGTCATCCTGACCTCTCCTTTTCTCTCCCACCTTCAAAGCCAATTTATTAAGACAACACGTTGGCTGTATCGTCAACATTTATATAGAATCAGTCCATTTCTTACCACCTCCACCATTACCCCCTGTGCCACTCCACTACCTCCTTTATCAAAGGACTAACTTGCTCACTGATCTCTTTTTCTGCTTTGTCCCCTCAACTCTATTCTCATCGCAGCACCTGGAATGATCCTACTCAAAGGGATGTCAGACCGTATCACTCCTTTGCTCAAAAGCTTGCCATGTTATCCATTTCTCCAAGAGTAAAAATAAAAACCCTACAAGGCAAGGCAGCATTTGATGTGACCTTCTTTAGCCACCCCTACTTTTCTTGCTCACCCTGTTTCAGTGTGATCTTTGATCACACCATGCATGCTCCTACCTCAGGGCTTTTGCAAAGGCTATCCTTTCTACCTGTACTATACTTCCCCCAAGGATCTGCAGAGCCCTCCCCAGGTCCTCCCTCGTCTTTGTTCAAATGTCATCTTCTCAGTGAGACCAACCCAAACATTTGCAATGGCAACTCCTCTACCACATACTCTTGATCCCCTCACGTGCTTTATTTTTATCCACAGAACTTATTGTTCATTAACTGTATCCACCACCAAGCCGGCCAGAATATATACTTCAAAAGATCAGGGATTTCTGTTGATTTTGTTCACTGATGTATTCTCCAAGCACTGGCAACAGTACTACAACATAGTGGATGCTCCATAAAAAACTCATTGAATCAATGCATGCCTAGCTTTTCACTTCATGGAGTTCACATTCATTATTTTTCCATCACTCAAAGCCCTCAAAAATCTATCCCAAACCTGCATATCACTGTTTCTTCAGATAGTACATATTCAGTTATTCTAGAAACCTCTGAATGCTTCCTATGTACCAGACCCAAGGAGGACTGTGGGTATATAAAAATCAAATAAGATAGAATCCATGCCTTTGATATCCTAAGAAAATTCCAGTTTATCCTCTTTGTCTATTAGTCACTCTGTCCTGGGTCCAAAGGGTCCCTTTGTAACATTAATGTCCTATGACTAAATGTGTGACATTTTCTTCTTTGATGAACTCCCTGTTCACTTGTCATTGTAAGTTCTCAGCTCAGTGACTGTCTCCAGACAAACCAGGCAAGGACCACCTTCTAGAATTTAACAAGCTGGGTCCAAGTATTCTATTTCACAGTCACTAGGACTTATTGGTCATGTACAGAACCAGTTGTAGCAATCTGTATTTCTTTTTCATTGCTTACTTGGTAGGTTCTTCATTAAAACTCCTTATCATCTGTATTTCTGGCATTCCTTTCCCATTAATTGTGAAATTTTTAGATGGAAAGATTCCTAGGGAGTTGTCTTGACAACTTCTTATGTTGCTAGTAGTAGAACCTCAATTTAAACTAGCGCAGAGAGTTCAAGAGAAGCATGACTTAGTAACTCATAAAAAAGTCACCAAGATGTAGCCTCTGTCCATCTGTGAACACTGTCTTCCCTGTATTTACCTTATACTAAGGCTTTGTGTGGTAACAGAATGAACACGAAACGGTCCCGACTAGTCTAAAACAGGTGTCTCTTCCTCAAAAAGTTCAAATAAAACACTTTGGTCTGACTTTCATTGGCTCAGGTTTGGTTCCACATCCACCTCTGGATTTGGGGATGGACACCCAAATCAGCTGATGCCCCCCTAAAGATGGATGCAAGATCCCCAACTTTGCTTGATTGTTTAAGGCCCCCCCCTCACACCACCTGTAGAGAGATGGTCATCCAAACTGCATTTGTCCTATGGCCTTTGTTTTGTTCACCTCCTATTCAGGAGGGAGGGATTCTTACCCTAGGGTAATAGGGTCACTGACCACAGAACACCCAGCACAGGATAGGTGACGCTGATAGCAGTTTATTCATTGCATATATTCTCAGCCCACAGGAGGAAGACACTGCCGTGCAAGGGCACACAGGGGTTGCGTGTGGGAATAGAGTGAATGAACAGGGGCCGTGGGAGGTGCACTTTGTACTATCAGAGGGAGTGGTGGCTCTGGTTCCCGTGGAAGATGTGACTGGCTTGTGTGAACAATTCCACCATCTAGCAGAGGACAGAAGCCTGCTGCTCACGGATAAGCAGGAACTGCAACGGGGCCTCCAGACAAGTGACTTTCAACCGGAGTGCCGGCACACTGGTGTGCCATGAGACGATCTTAGGGGTGCTGCGGGAATTTTTAAAGATCACTAATTAAATTATTTCCTAAGAAGTTCAAAGCATAAGTATATTCTTTTTTTCTCTCTTTTTTCTTTGGATCAACATAATTGAAGTGCGCCATGGAAGTTGAACTATAGGTTCAAGTGCGCCGTGAGATTAAAAAAAAAAAAAATGTTGAAAAACACTGCTCTAGGCAAGGAGAGCTGTGGCTAGGGCACCTTAGCCACAGGAGCACAGTGAGGAGGGAAACTTTGGGGTAGCTTACTCGAGGGCTTCCTGATTTTCCCTGATGTCAAGGATTATTTGATTCACATAATGCTGACCCTTACTATCAGGCCTTACTGTGCTGTGACCTGCGAAAAGTTGTGCGTAGCTTTACCGACCTTTTCCGGAAAAGTCTTCCTTCAAGGCTGCAGAAGTGGAATGCCTCGTTTCTCCCCATGCACTTCTGTTTCAGGTTGTTATACCCGTGCTGACCAACGAGAAGAATCTTCTGGGCTGGCCCCACCTGGTGTGTCAGGATGTGGGGCGGCATGCCCACAGCCTCCAGTGTGACCTCCTGGTTATCCTGGAACAAGTGAAGGGGAAAACTTTGCTGCCTCTTCCAGCAGGCTCAGAAAAAATGGAGTTTGTGGATTCCAAAAGTAAGACAATGTAAGTACCACCAGCCTCGCCACATGGGCCTCCACGGTGGGTACGTGTGGCTTAGCAACATGTTTTCCTCATGATTTCTGTGCTCCTGAGAAATCTGAGTCTGACATCTCCTCATCCTGCACACAGACCATTGTCTGGTCTATTTCCCAGCATCATAGGACTGAATTTTCGCACTGATTACTTCCCGCAGCCCACTTCCTCTGCCCGGAGTCTTTCAAGGCTGTTACAGCAGCATGGCCTTTTTCGCATTCCCAGTTGTGCCTGGCTGAGAGCGACCGTGCTGGATTTCAGTATTTTGCTTATCAGGATAGTGCCTCATCGTTGGCAGAGCCCCAGCTCCCAGCTGGGAGGAAGCCGTGCCTCTTCCTGGCAGTTACTCGGGACATGTGAGTCACAGAACTCGCCTTCACACTCCAGCCTCTTCCCCCCTACAAGCAGGTGAAGACTTTTTTTTGTGTCCTGGAGATTATTCTTTTTTCTTTTCCAAATAGAAACAAACCGGCTTTGCTGAGGCCTGGAGTCTATGCCGTCTGTCTCCAAGTGGGCATCAAACCCCAACCTCCTCTTCTTATATTCATCATCATCTCCCACTTACTATTCTGGGTGTGAGATGTCTTTATTTCTATCCCTTGAGAATTTGGGTTTTTTTTTTCTTTTTCTTTCAAGCCAGGTTATGTATATAAATACTAAATTTTGTTGTATGCTATCCATCATTTCTATATCCTTATGGCTTCACTCTGTCAGGAATTTCCCCAGGCTGGACGGCCACCACTGTGGCTTCAGGCTCTATGACTTGATCTGAGAGAGAGTAAAGCATGCAATGATGACGTGCTATGTGATGAGTTTTTTCTTTTGGGAGTAATTTGCTGCATATATAATTTGAAGTAATTTCCCAGTTAACTGGAAAATTTATTGCAGTTTTATAAAAATATTCAACATTCAAAATAAATAAACTACCCTTTTTCCAGTCCCTTCATATTTTCACATGATCATATTCAGTGTATGTATATAATTGTTGCTGAGTTTGTTTCTCTTTGTTCAAATTTGATAATTTCCCAAAAGGCTGGATCATTTGCAGGCGAGAGGTATCTTCTCCCTTTAATATCTTCCACAATCACTTGTGCCATATCATTTCTCAGCAAATATGAATTTAATTAAATTAGGGAAAGGTGGGTTTCTAGCATGAAAATGTGAATGATATGTATGCCCTTTTTCCTGTGTCCTTGGTTTTTGACACGTGAGATTTTCAGGTAAGACTTTGTGGAAAAAACAGCCAAAATGTATTTTTTATATATATACATTTAACCCTTTCCAAATATAGCTATTGAGTTTTGAGAGGTTGTTTGTTTACTTATGACAGCCTCTCACTCTGTCACCCCAGGTAGAGTGTCATGGTATCATCATAGCTCATAGCAACCTCAAACTCTTAGGCTTAAGTGATCCTCCTCTCTCAGCCTCCCGAATAGCTGGGACTACAGGTGTCTACTACGATGCCCAGCTAGTTTGTCTATTTTTAGTATAGATGGGATCTCGCTGTTGCTCATGCTGGTCTTAAACTCTTGAGCTCAAGCAATCCCTTCTCTCTTGGCCTCCCAGAGTGCTGGGATTACAGGCATGAGCCACTGAACCCAGCCATGCTGTGGTTTCTTTGAAGGGAAGTTTGGGACTTCCGTTCTTCTCTGGAAAAGTGAGGATAAAGTAAAATCACGATGTGACAGTCAAATGGCTACCTATTTGGCCAGTGAAGGAAGAAAAAACTTATTTCATTTCCTCTTACTGCAGTGATCACAACTAAGACGAAAAGTGAGGAAATTGGCTTGGCATCCATAACTCAGTGAGTAAGGGTGCCAGCCACATACACCAAAGCTAGCAGGTTCAAGCCCAGCCCAGGCCTGCTAAACAACAATGACAAGCACAACCAAAAACTAGCCAGGTGTTGTAGTGGGTGCCTGTAGTCCCAGCTACTTTGGAAGCTGAGGCATACAGCATTCTGCCAAGGGTGACATAATAAGACTCTGTTTCAAAAAAAAAAAAAAAAGTGAGGCAATTGCAGTGAGATAGGTGTGGCTCAGTATAATGGCTTTCCTTGGGAAAGCCAACGTACTTTGTTGATTACGGAGCTTGCTGCCACTGGTAGCACGCAGGCAAGGGTTGAGTAGTTGCCCAAACGTTTTCTGTCCAAGGCATACCTATATTGACAGGACAACTGACTGGCATTCAAATTCTTAAACTAGTCTACAGAATATTGGTGAACCCCTGAGTCTGTATCAATAATGATGTATATATATACCCATAAGCACTTTTTTTTTCTAGAGAGAGAATCTGTACATTTCATTGACTATTCAATAAAGTCTATTATTCAAAAAAACGTTAAGAATGCATGGACTAGATGGACTTGCTTGCCTATTTGTAAAAGATTTAAATTCTGTTTGGAAGGGTACCAAGGGCTATTTCCACAGGTTCCAGGCAATTTTCTTTATCTTTCGCAGCTTGGAGTACATAGATAAGTCAGCCATCTATGCCATTGAGTCTGCAGTGGTCAAATGGAGCCGCCAAGTCCAGATGGTGTTGAAGAGGCAGTCTTCCCAGCTACTCTTGCAGGGGGAAAATCTCACCCCTAAGGCAGAGCTGGATTTCTGGAAGAGCAGGTAGGCAGGGAAGCATATGCTCAAACCCTGGGGAGAAGATGTCCAAAGAGGACGAAGCTAGAGGTGGTGGCCTGAGGGAACCGACCTTTGAATATGGTTCTTCCCTCCAGGTATTTCTCACCATCCTAAGGGTAGACGACAGCTCAGTGATATTGGGTCAGGGCAGCTTTTCAATGGCCTGGGAGAGGCACACTTTCCCCAAGATTCAATAGTCAAGTCACCTATCCTTTCTTGGGCTACCATCAGTACATCTTCTGAAAGTTCTTCAAAGGCTCTTTTAACTACATGTAAAATTAACCAACTTTTAAAAGCATTCATCCCCTAATTGCCTACTCCCCTCTCCGTGGTCAGTCCGGGCCTGGTACACATACCATCTGAAGATAGGAAGAGGTTTCTAGAAGTTGGCTGTAGAATGACCTGTCTTAGGCCCCAGGTCCTCATCAGCAGGGCTAGAAAGTCCATCATGAGCTGTTTGTGCAGAAAGGCCTCATCATTGTTCCTGCTCCTGCTTCTTCCCCTCTTCCTCCCCACTTTTTGCTACTATTTATCACTAGGCTGATGAATCCTTTATTCAAAAGGAGACAGACAGATGTTGGAGACAGAGATCCGTGTCTGCTTTAAGTGAGGAGCACCCACGTCAGAGGACAGGGCTTGCCCACAGGGCTCCCAACGTGCCAAGGCGCCCTGTTCTCTCACCTGGTTTCTGACAATTCACTGACCTGCGGGGTCCTTCTCTTAGCACCTTGCTCTGACAGCACCTCCCTCATCCTGCCCCAACCTGACTGCAAGAACTAATGACCTCCAGCTGTCAAGCTCTTGAGCTACCAGATGGTCACAGCAGTGTTTCCTGGAGCTGCCCCTTTGAACCTGTGTTCCAGACTCAGGCTTTTGCCCTGGCTGGTTTGGGAACAGATGTCCTGGCTCTTGGGGCTGGAGCACAGGCTCTGTGGAATATACCCTGGGGCAGGGCTCCTCTCTGGGTGAGGGTAGGTCAGCGCCGTGTGACCGGAGTCCCCTGATGCCCACCTGGACTCGCCCTTCTCTGTACTACTGTAGGGCCGACGATTTGGAATCCATTTATGATCAACTAAGAATGATAAAAGCGAAGGGCATGGCTGGACTGCTGGACAAGCTTCAGAGCAGCTACTTCCCAGCTTTCAAAGCCATGTTCAGAGATGTCGAAGAAGGTGAGGACCAGCAAGTATCTTCACACATACGCTTGACTCAGATTTCTCATTCAGTGATGCATTCACCTCTCTGTCTGATTTCTGCAGCTTTAAGTCCTTCCAACCTTCCAGCCTGACACAGTATAACATGGTGGCAAGAATGCCAGATGTAGAAGCAGGACAGCAGCTAAGCAGAGCTGTGCCCTGCAGCCTCACTGCTGTGTGACCTTGGGCAAGTTCACCTGACTCTCTGAGTCCGCGAGTGCACCACGGTCAGGGTGCCCACACTTTCCCTTCTATTTCGCGTCCTACAGGCGGATAGACCTTTCCAGATGGAGCCGCACTGTACAAATGCAAGTTGTTATCTCTCACCTCTGGAATTCAGGTCTCTGCACCCTTGGCTTCTTGAGAAACCTCTATTCTGTTTCGAGTTCTATTCTGCTTTTTTCTGTTCCTACTGTCAGAACAGTAGGGACTGCAATTTCCTGGCCATCTGAGTATCAGACAAGATCAGCTCTTATCAAAATTGCTAAGCCAGCAAAGCCTGTGATTAGAAGTAGGTAAATTTTGTCAGAGCTCCCTCTCCCATCACTGGAGCACTTGTTCCATCCCCTTTTTTCCTATCAGACCTCCTCCTTGCTCTTCAGCTCTGTATGTCAAAAGGTGTTTTTGCAGGCATTTTCAAGTTCACGTGGTTGAAGCTTAATCTAAGCAGTGATTTTCAAACATTTTTCCTCTCCCAGAACTCTTTCTTCAAATACAATCTTCCAGGTAAGTCCACAATATAAAACTAATCCCAGTGCATTTGCTGTGTTAGGGGGTTGCCTTTTGTGTCCAGAGCCCACAGCTGATTCCTTGCTCCTCAGGGCATAGTGTTTGCAAGTCACTTAGCTTAAGGGAATAAAAGTTCCAGTGCAGGTGTTTCTGCTATGTAGTAGCAAAGAACTGACATAAGCTGTTAGTCTTTGAGGTTCTTCTGGGCCCTAAACTCTCATCACAGAGGCTGCTCTGCCAGCACGTAAAGCTGTTTTGGAACAAGATGTCTCTTGAGGCCCGAGTTTACTGCTTTGCAGAGAGATTCTGTGTCCCAAAGGAAAGGACTGTCATTCCCAATTTACGTTTCAATTCAAATGGACAGATGTCCCCAACAGGGGTGTGTGTACCCTTGTGGGTGTGAGAAATGAGTATGAAAAATATAGACAGGTATTTTTTTTAAGTGTTAAAGGATGAATAAGCCTGTTTTTGGCAAGTGATAGCAATTTTCCATTTACGGTAGTGATTTAAAGTTTTCACTTTATGTCATTTTAGTTAGGTTAAAGTAAGAGCCAATTGAGAGGAAAATATTAAGTAAGCATATGGCCCCACAGATTGTACACACACATGACATGGGAAGAAGGGTGAAATCACCAGTGATTTGTGGCTCTGAAATAAAACATGTAGTAAAAGTGTGAGTTAGTTATTTACTGCCCCAACTACATTTCTAACGTTAACAGATTAATAGAAAAACCTCATTCACATGGATTAATAGTTATAAAAGATTCATCTCCCCAGACCAGCTTCAAAAAGCTCTCTGCAGTAGAGTATATGCTGTTAATGAAATAAGAAAACAAACAAACGAAAAAAAAAAAAAAACGCCATTATAATACCAGCAGATAAACACTACTATAAAAATAGAAATTCTTTAAATATGAAAATTAATTCCAATGATGGAAGAAAAGATAACTTGATTAGAAGTCTTAGGCAGAGACTTGGTGGGAGAATTTGGCAGGATCTTCTAAGCTGATGGCTGATTTTCTTATTTCTAATTTAATTTCAGAGCACCTGGCTTTCCTTATCCTAAATAGATACACCATGTGCATTATTCTTATTAGTTGTGATCAGGGTAGTTCATTTGTTCACTGATGGACTGGTGAGAAAGAGAGGGATAGAAACGTATCTGAGTTAGTGGGCAAGGAGGTTAAAAGGATGGGGGGAAATACATGGGAAGAGGATTGTGCAAAGTAGAATTAATTAGGCAATAAACAACCTTGGACGACTGGCAGCAGCAATCCCCTTGGGGAGAAGAAAGAGGGGAACGCAGACTAATTGGAGAGACTGAGTTGGCACATTACAACCTCAGTGCCCAGTGTCTCAGTCCATTTGTGCTTCTATAACAGAATACCCCAAACTGGATAATTTACAAAGAACAGAAATTTATTTTATTTCTCACTCTTCTAGCAGCTGAGAATCCAAAACTCAAGATGCCGAAGGCTTAGCTGTCTGGTGAGGGCCACTGTCTTCTAAGAAGTGGCCTCGTTTCTCTGTCCTCCCAAGTTAGCTGAACTCTGTGTGAACCCTCTTTGATAAAGGCCTATTCCCCCTCATTCTTCTAATCACTCATCTCTTAAAGGCCCCATCTCCTAATGTAATTGCATTGCATTAAGTTGCAGCACCTGAGCTTTGGAGGGGACACATTCCAACCACCAGCACCCATTGAGGGTGCATGGCTATGCGTGGGCAAGAGGTGAGAGGTCAGTGATGTGCTGGAGCCAACTGGTGCAAGGTGGCAATGACTCTTGCCTTCCTTTTTAATTCCCCCATCTCCAGCCTCCCAGACAATTCTCAAGGTGATCAAACTGATAGCTTAAAACTGAACATAATGGGAATATTGAGAATATTTACACAACAGAAACTGGCCAATGCTACAAAGAAAGGCATTTGTCCCCAAAGAGTCTGTTGTTCGAGATTTACCAGCAATCCAGTGGACGGCACCATGCAACAGGCTGTTTACATTTTTTAAAAAGATGCGAACCCAGCTCTGTTCATCTCTTTTTCCTGGTTTGTCTTGTCAGCCAAGACTACTGCACCCTGAACTAGACGAAAAACCTTGTTTTCTCATTAATTATGGTCTAAAAAATCAAGGTAGTGCCTATTTTTATGATTAAAAGTTTTGTTGTTGTTGTTGTTTTTATTTTTTTTTATAATTTTTGTAAGACAGAATTTATTCACAGAAAAGAAAGAAAAGAATACAGAAAACATTAAGGCATCTGTTAGAGGGAGAAAATTCTAGTGGGGAGAGAAGAGCTCTCTCCGTTTCTCTCCCAGTCTTCCTCATCTCCTCCTGTAGGCCTTTAGTCTCAGGGTATATATAGGTGTATGGGTTCCTTGGCCAGGAAACAAATGAATACATTCCCTTCCACCAGGGGCAAGGTGAATGAATGTATCAATGAATGGATACAGTCCTTTCATGGAATTGAGGCCTAGGAAATTCACAAGAAATTGACCTAGGCATAGGAGATGGGGGTTCCACATTTAGTCCTAAGTGTGAAGT